>CM073769.1:134894489-134964363 GCA_037158775.1 Hetaerina titia
ATATTTATTTTTTCCCTGGAAAGCAGTGTTCTTGTGATTTGGAATTATAATTGATCTATTGCAATTTGGATCAGGTTTAAGGTACGTCTTGGAAAAATACTTTGCGGATCCAATTTCCTTCTCTCCGTTTTTCCTCATAAATGTTTCTTTTTTTGTTCTTTCGTTTATCTGGATCATTCCTGTTTTTCTTTTAAGTAACTAGAGCTCGATTGGAGGTTTTTCAGAAAATCAACCTGGGCTTTCCTTTTCTCAGTGCTTTAAAACTTTCCTCATAAATTGTGGCAAAACCTTTCACTTGATTTTTTAATTCATACATGTTGATGAAATGAAAGATATCGCCGGGAGGATTTTCAGCCGTGACCTTCCTGGATGCAGACGGCGGGACGCGAATACGTGCCGGGACGTAACCCATTCGACGCCGGCCGCGTCTTGTCACGCTCCCGTATCTCTCTGTAGGGGTTTGGAATATGTCAAAAACGAAATTTTCCCCCAACTCAACTAAAAAATGACTTATGCACCCTTTTTTGATCCCGCTAAACTTATATCTTGTCCCAGCTGCAGTTTGGCCCCTGGCTATTGCGGGTCACGAGGATGAAAGAATGAAACGTGTTTTCCTGTTAAACTTTTGGAGCATTTTCAGCATGGGAATACCAATGACTCTCAAATTTGGAAAAACAAGCGCCGCACTTGAGTTACAGAGGATTTCGAGGTGGATGAAATGAAAGGTATATTTGCCTGTTTGTAGTGTGTGTGTGTGTGTCTACGTGACGCGTTGAATGCATTTGTGTGTGCGATATTCAAGTTGATGTGTTTGTGAGACTGGAAAGTGTGGGAAGAGAGTGGGTTCAACTAAACAAGGTGATGGGGGAGAGATGGCGGAGGATATGGTGGTTGGAGCGTTGGTAGGGCGTTTGGTGAGGGGAGGGGAATAAGGAGATAAAGAGAACTGGATTAGCATTGCAAAGAGATGCAAAGGGAGATAATGAGAGGGGCGGAGAAGAGAACTTCAGATGGTAAACAGGTGGGCGTCGGAACGCAAGCGTTGGGAGGGGTTATTTTGCCGAGGCAAAAGAAATTAATGGGAGGGGAATGTGGAGGGGTGGCTGAGTCGAGGAGCACGGGGGGAAGGAACAAATTGCGCGTGGGAGACGAAGGCCCTCTCGCGTATTTAACGTGCCAGCTCGCCTATCTTCCAGCCGCGAATTATAACAAATGAAACATTTCACAGAGGCGATATGAAGCCTCGCAAGAGTCCAGCCTGGTTCAAGCAGTAGAAATTCAGGCCAAGTAAACTTTTTGTTAATGATAAGACTGAAAATTCATAGGGATAAGTGTGACCTGCGGACATTCCCTATTTCCCGTGATATTCGAACTTTAATATTTTGAGCGTAAATGATACAAGTTATGCTCAAGTAAAAATATATTAAAATCACTACGGAAAAAGATCGGAAAATTTTCAATTTCGGATGCACTTGCAAGAGTCGCAAAATTTAAGAACTGAGTAAAAGTATTAATGTATTTGTTGGATTTTCACACCACCCTTTTAACCATTTCACGTATAAGTTAAATGTTGAGTTCCCTTCTTACATGTACGTGCTTATTATTTTCTATGAGCATTTTGTTATTTACCCGGCTAATTTTTAAGATTCATCTATATATTTATCATATAATCTATATGTTTCACTAGGTTTAGTTATCAATGAGTGAAAGGTTTACAAGTAATTATTGCGTATCAGTAAATTACTCAGACATGAAGAATATTTTGAGAGAACTATTTCCTTGTATACGATCGTTACTGACTATTATTGTCAATCTCTGAAAAATAAACGTAGGACATTATTTGCAGAAAAAGCACTTAGTTAAGATAGCAAATAAGAGGACTTACAAGGAAAGGGAAATTCATTCTTCCCTGGTGATGGGGAAAGGGGAACAAAGGACTTATGTTGAAAAAGAGAGGGAAATAGGAAAAAGTATGAAATAAAATCATGGAAAATTAAATAATTTCAAAAATATGTGTAAGATAAAATTATAATATCGTGATATTTATATAATTTAACATTCCACAATTTGATTACATTATGAAATCAATGAGGATGTTTCAAATTCACCTGAAAAGATGCCCATAGAACAAGCATGTGGTAGATAGGAGGTGACGCACGAAGAGCCAAAATTGTTGCAAATTGAAGGGGACATTGAATTGTAGTAAGATAACAAAGGGACGAGTTCTGTTATTTAGCAAAAGGATAAAGAAACTTAAAATATTTAATCGGTTAATGAAAACATAGTTATAACCGTAGTAATTGAACGCTCAGATATCACGGCGCCAATACATTCATTATGGGGCATTAAGAATTATTGCCATACCATTTATAATCTTATTTATGAATGAACCTCCACTTACCAAAATGGAACTATGGTCATTGAAATTATTACTTTTGTAATTACCTGTATGAACATCCAAATTAGCAAAAATGTTAGCTGCTACTGCAAAAATTCAGCCTATGGCTCACTAGTTGTAATGTATTACTTGTTTTATTTGTCTCTACTCGTGACAATTCTTTATCCAGAATCGTGCCGTATGATTGAATTCGTCCTCAACTTTTCTCCGTTTATGATTTTTACTCTAAAAGGAATTAAAAAAAACCAAAAGAATTAAAACGTAATCACAGTTTTCATTACATCAGTTCCATATCTTCAACCTGATTAAGACATTTCTTAAATTTATCACTTCAATTAGGTTGTGTATTTCGACTCCAAAGTACAAATATTAATAGAAAGACCTTACATGATAGAATAAGATACTGCCACTGGATGGAGCAAATTAATTAAAAAATATTCTCTTTATCATTTAAACGAAGCAATTACACCGGAAGGAGGCGTCGGGAGCGGGCACTTGGAAATAATTTATCTTCTCGACTTTGCTGAACTCAAAACGAAATTCTCCTTTGAAACAAGCTGATCGCTGGAAACATACCACCCGTAGAATTTTAATAATCCCCTCCGCCCCCACCTTCTCTCTCTCATTCTTAATAATGCCCTTAATTAGGCGTGCCCGCAACGGGTCACATCTTCACGTAGATTAAATATCTCGCGGAGTTGGCGGATGTTGGAGCTCAGGTTCCAAAAGAGGAGAAGCCCCCATTGGGGGCCATTGAAACATTGGTGGGAGGGGGGAGGGCGAGAGGGTGGGGATTGGGCCGGTTGGAGTTGCTGGGAAAGTGCAGGAAGGGAAAAAGACTCGGATCGGTGGCGAGAGTTGTCGACGAGTTTCTGCGGAGATGGGATGTTGGTGGTTGGGGGAGGTGATCGGGGAGGGGCGCGATGAGCTCAGATGAGACGGCGTCGCATCCCCTTTCGTCCGGGAATGAGGTGGGAGGCGGTGGTTGTACTGGCGATTAAAAAGGGGGCGGGGGGGGCGGAGGAGCCGGGCGGCAGGCAGGCAGAGGGGCGGAAATTGAGAGACGAAGGCCTTTGGTTTGGATATCCCGAAGTGGGTGAACGTGAGGAAAGTGGAATATGGGCAGAAGAGTGCGCGAGGAAAAGGGGAGAGGAGGGTAAAAAAATGAGGGGCGAGGTGCAGATGCAGATTGGGGATGGAGGGCGATCCGATGATAGGCTCGCGGGGAGGGAAACGCAGCGCTCGAAGTATTTCGGGACAAGAGGGCGTTCTGTTTTCCCGGACGAATTGTGCGCTGTGTATTAATTTAAAAAGAAAACTTTTATTATGTTAATCCTATTATTCAAGCTTGTAGAATATGGAACTCAGTCTCAGTAGAAGATTATTAAATTGAGGGCCAATTGGGCGACTCATCAAATTTACAATAGCCACCTCAAAATGCAGCAGAATTCTACATTAACATATTATACAATGGATTTGTCATATTAAGCTCTAAACTGAAATAAGAAGTTATCTGAATACATAAACATACGAGAACAGAGAACTCGTATAAAACACAAATATTAAACAAAGGAGTCTCTAAAAGTAACTCAGCTACAAACTTCAGATTATATTATAAATTAATAATGTATTTTTAGATAAATAATTTATTTATATTTTGCTAAATGTTTAAAAATGATCAAAACATTTTAAAAATTTTATGAATTTATATAAAACATTCAAGCTTTCAACTGGATAATAAATATAGGGATTATTTTACTCCTTAGTTTCATCATACGTGAATAATATGTAATTTCAATGAATTGACATCACCAAAGTCCAGATTTTGCAATATTTTTTGATGATAATGATTTTTTTCGTTATTAATTACACAAGAATGGCGTCATTTTAAAGTAAACTCATGACATGGTGTTGAGAAAAATAACGGCTTCAATTTCTAGTGCCAACTTGAAAGATGGTGGTTCAAACTTGCATCAATCCCCACCTCATGAACCATACTGTCATAAAAATAGATCAGTCTCTTTAACTATGAATGTCTGTCCCCTTGTGAAGCATAGCTCTTGTGTTAATGATTGTGTCCACAGATCGTAACTTTTAGGTGAGAAAAAAAGCTGGTGCAAAGGAAAAACGGTAGGCAAAATTAGAGTGCTTACACCGCAGCGGAAAATTTACTCTTTCTTAACTTCTTACGAGGCAAATTGCATCTAAAAAATTGAGCTTCTCATATTTTATTAGTTTAACCCTATACTTCTAAACTTCTTTTCATAAAATTATGATGATTTTCACGTAGCCACTATCCCCGCGTCACATTCTGACACAAAAAACGTTAAACCAGTGAACTATAGCATTCGCTTGCTTTAACAAAGATTTGAAGTAATCCGTAATGTTGTTTGAAACTGAATTTCCACCATGTGAGAATGCTAACATCACTAATATCTCTGCTAAAACGAAACATGGTTTTTTTTCCAAAAACTTTCTAATAAAATACAAGCGAAAATTTTCTCTAAATTTTCTACACGAAAATCAATGTATTAATTCAATTGTACATTTATGAAAAGAGATAAAAAGGTCCTGATGAAAACTGGGCGTCGTGTATATCTACTTGTATCTACATGTATATCTTGTACCTTGAGTGATACTGCTTAAGGATTCTTCTGTGGAGCAAAGCACACCGAATCAATAGTATTAACTTTGTGTCCAAGAATTCTGTCATTCTCTATGCAGGGCAATAGCTGGATGTCAGTTATCTAGTTGAGTGCAAATTGAGACCATTTAATATTGGGATCTTGGTACTTATCGCCCGTCGCCTACTTCAGACTACTTCCTCTACCTTAGAATATCCCGTTTAAAACTAGATGGTTGCAGGCATCTACATATTGTTTCAATTTTCTACAGCATATTTTCAAACCGCACACCTAAGTATTTAACGAAAGATTTTCTCTTGTTTGTGTTTTGTTCACGTGTTTACGTAAGTCCTTTCTGTTTCGTTACATCCGTTTTATAATCTAGTATTCATCTGTGTGGTTCACGGGTCGCTGGCATAGGAGTAACTGCTGTAAACCATGAACGAGTGAGTGTGTACTATTCACAAAGGTCTAACACACCAGAATAATTGAGTGATTGCGAAAGGGAACTGTCTTTTTAATTTATATTGTTTCAATTCCAGTGGGAATACAACGGGTCCCTGGCATAGGAAATATCCTTACAATCCCTGTGTGTGTGTGTGAATGCGATTCACGAGAGTGACTGTCATTCCTTAACACACCATAGTGATCGAGTGGTTGTAAGTTTGTTATATTATATATTAATTTTGTTTTTTGTGTGTGATTGAGGTATACGTGGGTGACTGTTTCCCAAACACACCCAATGTGTGACCTAATGTGGGTTCCTTATCTTTCCTCTTAATTGTAGCTTTGTTAAACCCCCCTCTTTACAAACCTAGTGCCAATCAAGTTTACGGTCTCGGCTATCTCGTTTTTCCTATCTATAGTTTTAATGTGATGATTATCATTACTTTTCATTTGTGACTAATGTTATCAACTTCTTTATTCCTGTTTCTGTGAGGTGATAATACGTACACGATGTAAAAATGATTTTTACAATATATATGTATCTTTCTTCTAATTAATAGGGTTATTCAGATTTTTCACGCACCCCTTCTCTTCGTGGGTATTTTCCTGCGTGGGTTTTTGCTAGGTGAGCAACGCCACGCTCTCCTTAGATTTTCCCAAAAAACTCATTTTTTGCTTAGACTTGCCCTACTTAATTGTTTTATGTGTAGGTGGATATTAATTTATATGTATTATCATCATCTTCTAAAGGTAGTCTTGTCTTTGCAGCCATTTCTCTCTCTCAATTGCCGTTATATTAAGTCCATTATAGGTTGTTACTCTCATGTTACTTTTTATTTCATCCATAAATTTCTTTCTTGCCCTTCCTCTTCCTTCATTTCTTATTATTTTCCCCTTCATTATATTTTCCAGGAAGTTATGTCTGAGAACATATCAAAAATATTTAATTTTTCTTTTTTCTACCTCTATTCTTTTTTTATGTATTTATATATTTTTTAGGTGCGCATATCTGTACATATTGTATGTCTGTCTGTCTATGAGTATTTAAGTGTATGCAAGTGCATAGGTATTGTGTACGCATCTAATTATAAATTTTATGGTTATTTTGATATGTATATGATGATGGGATGAATGGAAGAAGGGACCAATTGGTTTCAATTTCGACCAAATAAAGACGTCTGTCCATCCATTTGGCTCAAATTCGATTCATCAACCGACCATAGGATCGGTGAGGGAATCGAAAGGAGAAAGGAGATCAATGGAATGAAGACACAATTGAAAAAGGAAATGAGGAGAAAGGAGAGGAGAGGGATCGGCAACCCAATTTAAGGGGAATTTGCAGTAACCTGATTTATCAACTCTCATTTTCTTCCATCTTGATCATTAGGTAAACAGTTGCTGGAAGACATACGTTTGAGAAACAGATTTCCATATAGAAAAAAATAATTTCAACCCTTTATTGTGCATTTTACATTCAACGTCGCAGTCATAGTGTTTCCATACTTGACTTTCACCATTAACAAAATACTCGCTTAGGCGTGTGTGTGTGAGATCAGGGCAGTGAAAGGAAGGAAGGAGGGAAATATTTTACCAGCGACATGCGCTGAGAGTTTAGCACGGCAGTGGGCGAGAGGATTGCGGGAAGATTATAGAGGCCGTCCCCTCCTCCAGCCCCCTGAGCACTATAACCCCGAGGGGCGGTTTTGGATCAGAATGCAAAGACGAAGGGTCGTTGGAGGACCTGTGACACGAATGGGGCGAGAGGAGACGGGAGAATGGGGGAGAAGAAAGGGAGGCGTAAGAAATGAAGAGGGCAGAATGGAAGAGGGAGAATGAGGGTGGGAGAAGGAGGAAGGGAGATAAGGGACGCAATAGAGCAAGTTTCCCTTTTAGACGAGCGGCTGGGTTCATAAGGAGTTTTCTCGGGGAATGGATATACCCCAAGGTTTTGGGTCTCGCCACGACGGCCGTGCGTGAGTGCCGAAGTGAGGGTGGCGGGCAGTCGGCGCTTGAGGAGGTGGCGGGAGGGTTTCCGGGGAAGAGGGCGGCGTGGGGGCTGGAATCGACCAAGTGAAATAGGGAAAAGGATGAAGAGATTGGAGGGGGTCATCGAAAGGGGGGTAGGGGGGGAGAGAGGGGGGTTGTGGCGGCATCCATCCGAAGGGAGGAAGCGAGAGGGAGGGAAGGGGTGGGGGGGGAGCGCGCAGCGGACTGACTGCGGAGACGAGGAGGAGGTGGGAGCACACACAGACGAACACACGCCCTATCCCTTTCGAGAACTTGTTAACGCACTCCGTAATTACTTAAAGCCGGATTAAGTTTCAAACTCTCGTGTTACTCTCTCCCAACCTGCCCTCCTTCACCCCGCCCTCCCCTTTCAAACAGCGCCCCTCAAATATCTCACTCACCCCCATTCACCTCCTTCCCACTGTCTCCTTAAGAGTCCCACCCCTTCCTCCTCAAATTCTTCCCTTCCCCCCATCTCCTCCCCACCCCCGTATTTCATTCTTATCCCCCTTCTCTCTTTCTCCTCCGCTCCCGCTTCCTCCCCCTCGGAACCCCTCCCTCTCCGCCGGGGGCTCACACACTTTCATCACGCTCCCGTGGCCTCCTTTACCCTTGCCGTCTTATCTTCTCAACCTCTCCAAAGGAGGAGGAGCCTATCTCTGCCTCTTCCCCCTCAACTATTTCCCCTCCGGCCCCGGAGCCTGCTTCCTGATAATTATCCTCACCCACCCCACAATCACTCAGTTTGCCGCCCAGACATCCAACCCCTCTACCCGGTCACCATCTTTGCTGGAAACTTCTCCGCTCTTTCTTCCGCACTTTCTTTCTCCCGAAAATTTTAAACCTTTCCCACCGCCCACACCCCTTAAGTCCACCCCATTCTATTACCTCTCTCTCTCTCTCCATTCCCCATTGCTTCCTCTTCCTCCTAATTTCTCACCTCCGCATAGCCACCCGCCCCTTTCATCTCAACCCCCATTCTATCTTTTCGCGGCTCCATAGGTCCTGCAGTGTCGCAGGGGCGAGGAAGGAGAATCAGTGAGTAGATGTGGGGTGGCTCCCGTGGCAAGGCGTAACAGGAGAGCTTAGAAATGTCGGGACGAGAGTGGACGGAGTGGCTGCAGTGTGTCGGGGTGGTTGGGAGGAGGGGAGGCGACGAGTTTTTGAAAGGACGGGGGCGGAGGGTTTAGGGGGGTGTGGCGAGGAGGGAGGGGGGAGATTCGAGGGCAGGGGTGTTAGTTCGAGCGCGCAGCAGAATAGGAGCAAAAGTCACGGAGGACTTCGCTTCCAAGAGGGGAAACCTCGGCTGTTAAATTGCCCGGACTCCTTTAGAAACAACCTCCAAACCTCTATCCGCCCCACAAACCCTCTCTCGCTCCTCTGCCTCGCATCCACCTCCTCCTCCCCGACCCCCCCGGCCACCTTCGCCCCTTTATCGCTTCACCCCGAGACGCGTCGCACCACCGGCGTCACCCCCTTCCGCCTCTCTCCCCCTTCCCGACCCCTTTCTCCACCCCCGCCCCTCCTGCAACCGCCGCTTTCGTCCTTTCCCCTTCCTCAAACGTGGGTAATTGAGTACATCACGAGATGGCTATACCGCAGACTGAATTAATAATAAGAACCGTTTAATTACATTTCGGCATATGATTCATTTTTAATTTATAATATCGCACCTCATTAGAACTTCACCAAGTCGTCGTCACTGTAGGGCCTACTGACGGGTGTGCTGATACATAATTTCGCACTTTCGCCAGAGATTTCTTGGTGTTAGTAGTATTAATCCAGTGTTCTTTCAGGATTCAAACTTTATTTTGCGTTGTTTTTTTTATTTCATTACAGAAAAAACAATATTCCCGATCTCTTAACTTTAAAACTTACTACGGAGGACACTGCATCGAAACGGAAGACAGTATGTGCGTGATAATGTTTAGATTTTCATATTCCTGTGGTGAAAAATGAAACAATGAATGGATATAATAGGCCATTATAATAAATATATATTGAGCGAAATTTAATACTTCGATTTGAAATTCGCACGTTTTTTAACCACAAAAGGCTTACATTTATGATTTAACCGTATTGTATTTTTTCATACCCAGGACCCATGTTTGCTCGATACGTGATATCTGATTGATTTTAACTTACATTAATAAATGATTTTTGAGTTGTAATTGGCACTTTAAATTCAGGTGACGCAACATAGGGATGGGACACGTTGGTAGAGAATTCGTCCTTCGAAAAACATTCTCCCCATCTCGCAGATGATGATATAAATTTTTAAGGCCAACCATCAACTTACCTCCTCCTTTCCTTTCTTTCTTTCGAAGGTTATCCGTAGTCATTCGTGGTATTCAGTTCCAGCAAACAAAGTCACAGACTCGTGGTGCTTCTTAAAATGAATACCATATGACACTTTCTTCAATTAATTGTAAAGATTACCTTTATGGACGTTTTCAAAAGTGTGTCCCTCTTGAATTATTGAATTCATAGAGTGGACATCGGTAATATCACAAGTAGAGTTATGAAATGAAAAAAGGAGGTGTCCCAATATGGTTTCAAAACAATTGTATATAGTTAATGAAATAAATATCGCAAGGATAGTCGCAATGAACCTTTGTGACATTGATTTTGAATTGAATGCCTGATATTACTTTGAACCGATATTATACGCCACAATTCCAGAAATACATCCTAAAGCAATAACAACACAAGAAAAAAGTATTTAGATGCAATGTCGTTACATTTGCATGCATTTAATTGCATAACGCACTCGTGAGCCGTCACTTTGTGGGATATAAACATGAGTGTATTCATTAGATCCGTATTCATATCAAGGTCCAAATGTGATATAAACGGGATTCCGTTAGTCTAGAGAAGGCATGCCTTTGAGCCAACCTATCTCATTCGAGGAAAAATGCAATTATATAAAAGACCCTTTGGTGTCTGGCAGTACGGCCCTTTGGAAACCTGATGACTATTCAGGAGTGGCTTATGTCATGAGCTGAGATAATGACTCCAGCTGATAACATTTATAATTTTTTATGTCTGCCACATTTTTGAAACACAGTTTATATAGTGCTGCTATATTAGAGTAATATAATATTTTAATTGATGTGACTCTGTCATTCATGTCAAAGTCACCAAGATATTCTTTGCCATTAACCCATTTCTAGCAATTGACGGGTCCATCAACATCACGAGCTGCGCAAACTTGTGTCGGCGAGGAAAGCGTTAATAATCTAAACAAAAAGATTGATGAAGGCAATGCGAGTGAGTAAGGTCACTTTTGATTTGCTCTTTTTTTAAACCTTTTTAAAGGTTCATAATGATTTCATAATTCAATATAAAAATAAACATATTTTTCCTTGATGCTTATCAACTGCAAAATAGAATATGTAAGAACGTTAGAAAAACCCTCCAAAAAAATGAGCAATTCAGATTAGATTAAATATTCATTCATTAACATTCATTTTTTTTTGGTTTCAGCGTTACTTGTATTGGGAGTTAGATGGGCACCTAATGAAGTTCTCAAAATTTCTTTGGAGCCTTTCGTAAACGTTCCAAAGTTACTTGATTTGATTAAATTTAAATTAATTTGAATATAATACATTATTTATTAAATATATAAAGAAAAAAATATCAGTTGATTATTATCAAATGTATAGTCAACACTGAAAGCACTCAATATAAATTTCAAGTTACAAGATCCGAGCTTGTAGACTAATCCATTAAAATAAAAATTAATGAGATGGATTGAGTGAAGCCCAGAGGTGTTACATTTGAAACACTTTCTTATGATAAACTTAGCAGCGTACCCAACATATTAGAGGGGCTAGTTTGAGAATCGCTCAGGGAAAGAGGGTTAAATTACAGATTAGATCTCTTGCATAAATTGGAAGGAGGTCTCTTTAGCAGTGGTGTTGAAAATGTATTATTATTCCCATCGTACTACGGTGGGAGAGGTCATGTCAATTAAATTATAGAGATCAAGTGTGGAACAGATAGATTTAAGATGTCATTTTGTACGCGAACAATAAACGGTGAGAATAACATTGTCTGACCGCGGTAACGGTGGGAATGTTCGCGTCGTGATTGGTCTGGCGTGTATTCACGCCCTACCACACAGCCTTTCATTTATTTGCAGGGTATTAAAATATCAAATATCAAAAATATCAAATAAATAATTTTATTTGCGAAAAATGAAAGAATAGTAACTTTGTGATTCCACAGAAAATTTATTACGATGTGACCCGGGTTTCGACGTTCAACGTCATCTTCAGGTTGAACGTCGAAACACGGGTCGTATCGTAATAAATTTTCTGTGGAATCTCAAAGTTACTATTCTTTTACAATATGCATCGATTTCTATTTTCAATATGAATCGGTTCAATAAAGTTACGCCGGAAACTATCATTTTATTTGCGAGATTTAACTGGGATATTTAATGCACTAGATGAAGGAATTTCATCTAGTGCTGAAGACAGATTACCTCGAATCTTATCATCAGGGCTCGAAAGTGTATTACGAGGCGTATTCTTAAAGTAAGTACCATTTGCTTATATTTAAATATTGGCGCTTCAGAACACAGTTTTGCTCCTGCAGCGCCATCTACTGATTCATTGAAAAGCTTTAGCAAAATTTGTTTTGTTTCAGAAGTCGTTTGCTTGTTCGTGCATGCAAACAACAATGTCCGCGACAATCGTTGATCCCGCCAGCTGTGAAGTGCGTTCTGTCATACGATTCTTGTATGCAAAAGGATTGTCGGCTGCTGAAATTCATCGGGAATTATGCCTAGTTTATTAATCTACAGTTATGAGTGAAGGAAAGGTTAGACAATGGTGCTGTGATTTTAAAAATGGACGAACAAATGTCCATGACGAAGAGCGAAGTGGTAGGCCCAGTATTCTCACTGATGAAATTGTGAAGAAAAACTGAAAGAAAACTGAAGAAAAACTGCGATGTGATCGACGATTGACAATTAATGGCCTGGCTGAACAATTTCCTCAACTTGGACGCACTACTGTCTACAATATTGCTACGGAAAACCTCGGATACCACACATTGCGTGCAAGGTGGGTACCGAAAACGCTCACCGACCACCACAAAGAGCAAAGAATGTCCAGTGGACGAGAGTTTTTGGGTCGTTGGGAACTCTTTAAACCGCCCACCGTACAGTCCTGACCTTACACCCAGCGACTACTTCCTCTTCTTGCACTTGAAACAGTGGTTCGGTGGACAACGTTTCGAAACCGAAGAGGAACTCAAGAATGGCGTTGTCGATTGGTTCAACCCTCAGGCGGCGAGTTTCTATGCATAGGGGTTAAAGAAGCTGGTGCAGCGGTACGAAAAATGCTTAAAAGTGAACGGCAATTATGTAGATAAGTGAAGTAGGTTTGTAGCTAACTAAAAGTGCCAATAAAATGAGTTTCATATGAGTATATTTTTTCCTGTGACCAAACGGTCTTACTTTATGAACACGCCTCGTATGTAGCGCTCTACAGATATCGAAGCTAATGCTTCGCTTACTGAGCAAAATAACTCCAGTTAATGTTTATGTTCGGTTTCTATCTAATTATTATATTAATAATTATGCTATTATATATCATATTAACGTAATCCGGTGACACATCGAGTAAATCAACCGAAATGATTGACATAGCCTTAGTAGACCATGCCTCACATTCCCTCCTATCTTTTTGTGTGGAAAAGTTGTCGCCACACGACGCTCGCACTTCCACGGCCTCTCCTCCCCACTCGTCCCTGCAGTACTCCGTTTCTTAAGGCCCCTTTGCCCACACTCCCGCTCGTCCAGCTCACGGAAAGTCCTCGGGGAAAGAGATTGAGGAAGTGGGACGAAAGAATTAACCGTCATTCGGGGGATTTTGAGATTGGAAGGAGGAGAGAGAGGGGTTCGGGTGCCTTCCTCTTCTCCGTCCGCACGAATTAAGCAGCAGCAGATGCCGCCGCGAAGAGATTTGAATTTTCTCGAGTAATTCCAGACACACTGGGCACGGGGGGAGTGCTTTGTGGGCCAAGGCCGGCCCAGACTGGCCTTTCTTGCACCCCGCAGGACGTACCCTTCTTAAATGAGAAATCCGGCCTCGGGAAATTAAGAGGGTATTTCGCAATGTCGAAATTCCCTCCACCGAGGGAAAGAGATCATGTGCAATTTTCATTAATTTTATACTCTTGACGTAACGTCTCGACAGACCAAAGAAAAGGACCATATTTTCAATCTTTAAGTCCCAAACCTCCAGAATAAGTAGGTAGAGTGGAGAAGGCAGTTCTCTAACAATATGAGAACAGAATTTAGTTTCATTTTTAAACTGGGGAATAATTAATGCGCAGTATCTATCATGAGCACAAAAAATTGGAGTACTGTAACAGGCGAGCCTGGATAAGTCATAATTGTTGATTAAACACGCAGCGGACTTCCTATCAATACAACAGATGATAAACATCGCAAACTCGTCGAAGATTTGATACAAAATGATCGGCGAATCACTCAAATGCGTATCGCAAACCAAATTATTCGAGTTTGTCGTGTTAAAGGTAGCCTGGTGCCAATAATCTTGTAACATGACAACGCTCGTCCTCACACCTCACGCGTAACTGGAGAGGCTCTGCGAAACCTGAAATTTGATCTGATTCCACATCCACCTTATTCTCCCGATCTTGCGCCTTGCGAATTTTATTTTTTCCTTTACTCAAGAGTAATCATTACACCTTGGAAAATGGTTAAAGAGTTATTCAGTGATGAAATAAAAAAAAACTTGTTCTACGTTAGAAGAAATTTATAAGCTTTAACGGTGACTATGTTGAAAAATAAATATATGATTTTGAAACTTGAGAATTTTACTTAAATGTACCTTTTGCCCGATCTTGCTATTTGTTTTGTTTGTGGTCTACTAGCACGTGTGCATTAGTTTTCAGTCTATCCTCGGACCTATTATTCATATAAAATGTATGGGTTATTAAATCTCGGTTTTGATATGCATAGTGATGTGTAATGTGCTGACATTAATCAATAAGAATTAAAACCAATCCTCTTGCTAAAATATCTCACTTTTTGTTTGGGAAGACATCAAAAAAGGTACATCCTACATTTCCGGATAACACCGTATAATTCACAATACTTCGTATTTCACCATTTAATGAAAGGACAAGAAAAACTTAAATTGAAGTTTCGATGTCACTCAAAAAAAGATTGCTTAAGCACCAAAATCCCGAAAATTATTCCATTTTTTTGGAGAGCAGGCAATGAATGATTGCTGGGTAAAGTTTTAAGGCTTAAGTTCATTTCTGCGGCGGCGTCTGGGGAGAAGTGAAGCGAAGGGGAATAAAAATGAGAATATCCGAGAACAAATCGGTAGATATCTCTTCGCAGGGGAAACGGTTGCTTTGAGGAGAAAAAAAGGAGAGGAGATAATTTATTCAAAACAGCTCAGATGAGAGTGGAGGAGTGGAGTGGGGAGACGGGGGATTAAATGAAGGGGAGGAGGGAGGATAAACATTGTGATTTCGGCTTGAGAAACTTTGAAACCTTTTTCGCCGACGAGACTAGGGACGGAGGACTGGAATTCGTATCGAATTGAAAAATAGCAGAGGGAGGAGAGGGCAACGTGAAGTGTGGGAGGAGAGCAGGGAACCAGGGGCAAAGATGATTGGAGGATGCAGGGAGAATCGGGAGGACGAGAGGCAGCCATAATTTTGGTGTAATAAGGGGAACGATGTCTTCGTTTTGAATTGGACGGGGGAATGGCGTAGGGCCGAGAGTTGTCTCTTCCCCTCGGCGGGGTTTTGGGGAAGGGCGCGCGGGGGTGGTCCTAAAGTTTTTATAATGCGGTCGGGGAAACGGGACCTGGCGTGCCATATAAGGCCGCTGCTGAACGCATGGAAATAAGTAAGCGAAGAGAAGTGCGCGCGCTGGGACATTGATTGCGCATTTCGCCATGGGGATATGCGAGATGGCCACTAGGATTGCCTTCTAATGTATGGGCTGGTAATGGTGCGGATGAAAGCGAGTTTCCGTCTCTCCGGGTGAATATGAGAAGAGTTTCACTTTATTACTTCTATTTCAAACCTCTTGAAAAAATTGTGGAAAACTCGAGAAAAAAATACTTTCCACATCTTTCACTCAATACTACATTTACCAGTACTATTTTTAATAAATTATATATTTAGTGACCACCATTTAGCTCACATATGGGCTTAAATTGGGTGAATATACGAATATAAAGCTGATTAAGGTGTAAAGCAGGTTCATCTATTCGTATGTGATAACTTTGAAATTGATGAAGCATTAATAAGACTGTAACGCAATAATATATATTTTGCTATTTATATATGGGGGATATATAAAAATATAATTGATTTCTATATATATTTATAAAATATTATATTAGTGTATATAAATTATTATACTAGTGTATGTACTAATATAATTTTTATATATGTATAAATTATATTAGTGTATTCTTTTATTGATTAATGCAGCTTTTAAAAGAAACAATCAAGTTTAAATTTGAAATATAAAGTTTTTACTTCTCCAGTTGGTCATATTTAAACTTGATTGTTTCTGGTAAAAACTGTACCAATCAATAAAAGAATACAGTAATATAATTTTTCGCACCCTTATCGAATGGGAAAATTTAACTAAGAGCATCCGTGTGTCCTGTGTCACAGGAACCAATAACAAGTTTGCTCCCCTTCACATTTCAGCAGAGTAGGTCAAAAACTTTTCCATGCGTATGTGCGGTGGAAGCCCTCACACTCGGAAGTTAACCTATGGCGATAGAAATCGACTCACCACTCGCTCCGTACGCTCTTTCTCCGCTCACCCCTTCCCTACTCATCCATAGAATCAACTTTGTAGTGAAACACTTTTTCCGTCCCTCTGAAATGTTTGCTGCGATTCATTTTCGAGTGGTCAATTGCGGAAAACGGCGCTTATTTTAAAAAAATGGTTTTCACCATGTGTGCATTGTACCCACTACCAACAGCACCGGATACGAATTACAAACTTAAAAACTATTCCTTGTTTCCGAAAATACCCTCTCTCTCTCTATCCTATTTATCATATCCTCTATCATATAATAGTAACAGGTAGAGGCAAAATGAATGCTCTTGAGGGAAGCTGTATTTGCTCACGGTAGTTACCACAGTAATTAAAAAATACATGGCATTACGACACCCTAGAGACCTCGTTTGAGCCAACTTGGTACAAGGGTTAAACAAAGGCAACATCTCTTCACATGACGCCGTATCTTCAGGTGTCCTTGACGTAATGACCCACGCTGAGCTGGTTTAAAAACTTGCTTTGGCATTTGAAAGGTCCAAGTTTCCCGTCAATCTCAGGTATAATTAAAAGAGAGTATATCGTTATATATTTTCGTAAGTTTCTAAGAACGTTTCGTAAATATTTTTTTTGATTGAATAATTTTTAAGCCATGTATGCCCAAAAAAACTTCACCAATATTATTTTAGGCATTTTAGTATCCTGCAAGTCACCGCTAGGGTATGTGGCAGAGGGTGAATGCACACCAGACTAATTTTTACCCGAAGATTACACTACCGAGGTCGGCCAATGTTATTACCATCCCCTATCGTTCGTGGAAAAATTGAAATCTTAAATTTATCTGTTCTGCAATTAATATCTCTAAATTTATTTACATGATCTCTCCCACTCGTACGACCGTGGTAACAATAAATTTTCAACGTCACTGCTAAAGGGACGTCCTCCAAATTCATGGTTGAAATAAAAATAAACAATATACTCTTTTGTGATGTCGGAAGTTTGTGTAGTCATAACCATCAATGGGGTTATTGATTTGCTGATCAGCAGACATTGGTTTATTCAGCATTCGGTGGAATTATTGGTCTCCGAGGAGCGGGCCTCGCTGAGTCGTTTTACTGCTGAGTTTATAACATGGCTCCTTGGGGGGATATGAAGACTTGATCCAGCCTCTTCTCTTCTGAGGCTGGTCTTCCGACTTGCCGATAGAACCCCTCGGGCGGCAATACCTATCCCTAGGCATGGACCAGCATCCTCCGACCTCTCGGATACTACCGGGTAAGGGAGATATTTCCGCGGGGCTAAAGAGCGTCGTCATCTGCTCACGGAGGAGTTCCCGCAGGGGTTGCGTCCGCGATTGGCTATCGTTCAACCTAACCAGAGGGCTTACCGACGCATACAAGTCTTGTCTCACTATTCCTCAATGTGCTTTGGTCAGGAGGCCACTCCCCAAAAGGTTATTTAATTGATGTGGTTAATGTTCAAATTAAACTGGCGATAAAATAGTAATATTTTTAATCATTTCAAACATTCCTACGAGCTTCTAAACAATTATATTTTCAACCAAGGTTTTGATTGTAATTTATGCGAACAAACTCGAGATTTTTTTTCTAGCGATCTTGAACGATGATAGGTAAGATAGATTTATGAAGGACTACTGTCTCGTATAAATACTCTCTGGAGGGATCTACTGAATACTAGAATATGCAGGATGAATAAAGAACACAAAAAATAATAATTTTCAAGGGTTTCTTAGTTCTCATCATCATATTTGTCACCAAATGAAATAACCGGCTTGAAACAAGTTTCCCTACATCTTTATATTAATTACGATTGAAATAAAGGTCAGGATAAAAGACAACAATGACTAGCGCAATGAAGTGTAAGTTGAAGAAAACGACTTTCTTGACAGTAAATGGATTTTAATATTTTCAATTACAAATATTACCACAGTCATCAAGGTGATAAACCTATTTTTCAACGAACACCATATTATTTAATGAAATTCAATCAATCGCCCATTTAAAAAGCATCTTGTGGATGGACCCATACATATGCCTCGCCATCTTTAGGAACGTTTATAGAAATTTATCTAAAGTTTTCGTTGAACATAAATTGAATCATGAAAATTAACGAAAAGGAAAACTGAACAGTTACGCGTACCTGAAATCAATGAGCCATTGCACTTTTATTAGTTTAATAAACTTGGTTACCTCGGAGCACAGTGCTGTGGGGAGAGTAATGTACTGGCCAAATCTGATATTTCCTATGAAATGTCGTTATTAGTTAGCACGGTAAATGGAAAAGCACAGTAGAAGCGGTGGCTGGCGCCAATTAGGAACGCGATCGACTTACCACTCCTTCTCTCTCTTCCTCTCAAATCCCGTCCGCCGCTCGCTTCTCTATATATCTACCCAATAAATATAGAGATGAAAACACCGGCGGCAACAACCCTGTACCATTGAAGGAATCCACCCAGCCATCTCTTGTTTCTCCCGTGAGAGGAAAGTGGGAAGAGTGTGATAAGCTAGTGAGCACGCCCCCTTGTCTAACCCTGTCTGTAATCCAATACCAAAACAACCGGATAAATTGTTGAATACGTCAGCACAACACTGCGAAATATAAGCACATTTTATTCGTGACGCACAAAACAAGAAGCTCAGATTTATCGAAATAAAAATGTGAACTAGAAAGGAGTAGCATTACAATTCGACATTCTTAAGACTTACAATCCATTTTTGAGAATGTTTAGAGGATGGTGGATGTACTTGAATCAGTCGCTCATAGAGGGAGACTCAAGATCAGCAAGTCGAGTTTGGATTGTGGTAATTACGAGCGAGAGAATTATTTCAAAGAGAAGAGTTTGCAATAATAATGCTATCATCCTCGAGGGAAATGTGGAATGTTCATGAATTATTTTTTTTATTAACTATACATGTATCCATGATTTTTTTCGACACACTTTCACGGTAATCTGAGTAAGGAAACATGTATCCGAGAGAAAGTTTATGAGGACTCAAGAAAGCGAAAGACCCTTTAGTCTCTGAACCACATGGAAATAAAATGTTGAATGGTTTCCGTTGCCTATAAGGAAATAACATTTTACCTACCACACTGTTAGGCGGTAATATTGATTGTTATTGGAGAAGGAAATAAGCTGGGCAACCGATAGCGAAGGAGACCTAAAAAATAAATTGAAAAAGTCCATAAAATGATTGAAACGATAGCTTTTCCATAGTTTTTTCAATGGAATACAATGAATCAAATATTTAACATGATAACTTCAATCTAGAATAACGCAAAACGGCTTTTGAAATCGGAAAAGCAACGAATATATGAATTTTATTCCTTTACTTCATTGTCCTAATATTTCGCTAAGCGTACAATAAATCCAAGACGTTGTGTATTCACCGGAAGTATGCCCCATTAATAAAATAATTTGATTATTAACGTGCAATCACCGCTAACGTTGAGAGTTATTTTAATACTTTAGAGAAAGTTACCAATAGCATCGCGTTGGAAATAATTATTCCAAAATGACAAGTGATCTCCCTAAGATCAATCGATTTATTGTTCAGCACGCTTCCATAATAACTATCGGAACAATCCGAGGGCGATGAACATGCCTGCTCTTCTCTGTTTGCTCAAATCGAATGTTGCTTTCATGGTCGAAAGCACTGCCCGTGTACATTTTCAGGTTTTACGGAGACTTTGTAGAATAAGATGCGTTTCTGAATATTGTAAAAGACATTCACCTTGTCGCTTCACGCCGAAAAATTACCAATATTACAATTACGTACCCTCACTAATAGATGAGAAAAGAGGATGATAAGCAATGAATTAATCTCAAAAATTAGTCAATCATTAAAAGCCACATGCATCAATTTAATTATTGAATATTATAAAGGGCTTCACCCCATATTCATTTGAAAGCTAAGGAATATGCAGAAGTTGTAATGATGATCCGACAAAGTAATGAATTAAGAGACTAAATGGTTATGATGATGTTCTTCTCCTGTTTACTTACCATTTCGCATTATTTAACATCCCCATCAATATTCACAAAATTTTAGAAAATTATCCTCTCTATATTTGTTATTCCTATATTACTCGCGAGGTCGGCCTCAAAGAGTCCGAATGTAGCCCGAATTCAAAGATCACCTTACAAAGTAAGTAGATGCGCACGCATTGATCAATTAGCATGTGAACTTGCATTGATATGCACTCACCTGTAGTCAAACTCTTGGAACCCACGATTTTCTGAAATATACGCATATAGGGGCGACTGGCTGGGGAGAGTAGGCGTAGGACTTGGGGGAAAAGGAGCGTGGGGAAGGCTGAGACTCTCTAAGGACGAGATAAGAATCGCAATAAGACCAGAGATGGGAGGCTGGGGGCCGAAGTGAGGGGGCGGACGTGGGTTGGACGGAGGCCATCCCTTTCCCAAGGAGAGAGAAAGGAAGAAAAGAAAATAATGGAGAGAACGGAGGGAAAGAAGAGATGGAGGGATGTGCGTGTGTGTGTGGATGGAGGGGGTGGAAAGAAAGGAAAAGGAGACGAGGAGCACTGTGCCGTGATAATAACGACGACGCTGCTTGCCCGCGAGTCCGACCGCCCCTGGGAGGGGCGTGGCGGGCGGGACGAGCCCAAGGGGGGAGCGGCTCCTCCCTATCGCTCGGGGCCTCTCTCTACCGTGTGCGAACGAGGGTGGGTGCGTGGTGTAGGCGTCGGCCTCTGCGATGCGCGCCTCCCTTTGTCGGATCTTATCGCCGTCGGGTGCGCCGCGCTCGAGGCGGTCGAGGGGTGACGGCCCCTGCTTTTTTCCCTCGGGAAAACCGCCGGAGAACTTTGGACCCGGCCGCGGGCCGCAGGGGGGACCGACCCATCGGCGGGCGGGGGGGAGGAGAGGACATAGGGGAGGGACAGGGGAGCGGTTAAGTCTTTGGACGGAAACCCCGGGGAAACTGCTCCTTTAGTCTTCTGCATTAAGCTTTGAGGGACTTGGCTCCCACTTCGTTGTCTCCCCGCTCTGTATCAATCCTTGAAGTGGGAGGAGTGAGATGACGAAGGCGGGTGGGGGGGCGAATATCCGATTTGGGCATGGAATGTGAGAAGAGCGAGAGTGGGACGGAAGTAAATGCACGCCTTTGTGCATAAATGGCATCAAATTTGGGTGCGTGGGAATGTGAGCCGAACCGAGACCGGCATCGGCATCCCTCAGATTCTTTTGATTCGATCGCCAGTATTAACAAATTGATCGCCCCCAAAGGGTTCAACTTGGTTCATCCGAATCCTCAAGAGGTCCGGAGTTGAAATCACGATCCTTCTCGGAGATCAAAGGGTATTATGCTATTAGGGAAATTTTAAATTTCACCTGGAGACCTTAATACATCTCGCACAATGCATCTATCTTAAATTTATCTCAAAGAACCTAATTTGTGAACTTGAATTTACGCATAAAGCAAGAAAGCAATTCGATCTCGACGCCCAAATTTGCGAACTTTTCCAATTTCTGAAGTGTTTTAACACCTCATCGCTATCGCCTCCCACAAGTTGTTTTATTTTGACGCACATTTTCGATCGATTAATTGAATAGAATGAAACCTGAAACCACTTTCCATCTAGCATTGTCAGTTAGAGTTGAGAACTTCCAAGCGTCTGACCAAATTGTATTTCATATGGGGATCCTTATTAATTATTAAATGAAATTCTTTCAGTAAATTAAAATATTAAGAGTAATCATGAAACGTTTTATGGTACAAGGGAGCAAACAGACCTATCGTTGGAAATTGCCTGAGATTTGGATCTCAGTTAGCATTTAGCCTACTTTTGACCAAAGGCACCAAAGGATCACACTGTTTAACGTCCAATCCGACGGACGGCGTACTCACTCAAAGTGCTCTCGACAAAGCACCTCAAGTACGGATCGGGATACCGTAAAATATGATCTGCCGTCTTCAGGATTCGAACCCGGTCCCTCTCCGTAGGAAGCCAGCACGTTATCCACCGCACCTTTTCGATCCCCCGGGATGACCTTTTACGAATTTTTGTTCGATGGGTAGTACAAATTAAAAATAAAATTTCACTGTTTTTTTTGGAGAGTACCGAGTTGATTTCATGCTTTCACTCCTGGGAATGACATGGAATAACTTCCAGTCCATTGATTAACGTTGATTTTTTGTGATGTCGAAACAAACGCCGTCGTTATTGAGCGCGAGATGAACGCGGAGCGCAGCGCATAAACGAGAGGGATCTGCTGGCGATATTCGCCGAGGGTGATATTGGGCGGGATCCTTCAACCACGCAGCTAGATAGTAGATGATTTGGGTGGGGCAGGGAAGCTCTCGGGGATTGAGTCACTTCCACTCCCTGGGGAATTTCAAGGACGCGGGGGCGATTTCGGAAGCTCCACAGAAGAGGGAAAATGGTCTGACAGGGTCGACCCCCATTTCCCCTCGCTCCCCAGGGCTAGCCACACGAGCGAAAAGATAACGAACGCCACTGGACTGAAAACAGCCCCCTTTCATCGCCGTCCTTACAGCTCGCCTTCGTTTGTGGGCAAAGCACCCGATCAAAGATTGCAATGAGATACACGAAAATGAACCGGGCCACTCCACTATTCAACTTGTCCTGCGACACACAATATGAATGTGATGAAATTTTATTTTTACCTTAGTTTTTCTAAGGTCTTCTTCATTCACTAAATCTCGGTCAATTATCGCTAAAACAAACTCTTAACGGTTGTTCTTCTAGGAGTGACCCTCTTATTTGCGTTCACCTCGAATTCCCTACATCAATTAGTCACTTCACCAACAAGGGGAAAGAACATTCTTGATCTGTTAGCCACAAATATACCCGAAAAGGTCTTAAATATAGACGTTGTTGACGGAATCAGTGATCACAGGGCTGTAAACGCTAAATTTTCTCTAAGCGTAGATAAAGTTAACAAACCTAAGAGAAAGGTTTATTTGTTCAATAAAGCGGACTAGGATGGCTTAAAATGTGAATTAAAACGTTCTTTTTTATATTTGACGAATTAAGCAAAACTAGTAGTGCCGAGGATACTTGGAATAATTTTCTTACGATAACACGTTCAGTAATGCAGAGGTTTATACCTAGTAAATATATAAAAGAGAATAAGTAACCCTGATGGTACAACTCTGAAGTACGGAAATCACTTAGGCGGCAAAGGGTGTGCCATACCAGAATGAAAAACGCAGTTAAAGATTCCTCCCCTGATAAAATCAACGAAACCATACAGAATTACAAAACATCTAGGTCCACTGCCAAGAAGGCCTTCCGGAAGGCGCTAGCGGAATTCGAAAGGAAAAAATTAGGCGAACACATGAACGATAACCCAAAGATGTTTTGGTCCTACGTCAGGGAAGTGCAGGGAAAAAAGTCTACCGTAAACTCATTGAATACCGAAAAGGGGGATAAAGTAACGAGTAGTTTAGATAAAGCCAACAAACTCATTCTTCCAGAGTGTTTTCAACATATCCTCACAAAATACACCCTTCCAAAACCATTTCAGCAGTCAATGGAAGCAATCAATATTTCCACCCGCGGAATAGAATTACTCCTTAAAAACATAGACCCCAACAAATCTCCGGGACCTGATGAGATACCGGCGCGCGTGTATAAAGAACTGTCGACTGAAATTGCCCCATATCTAGATATAATATTTAAGAAATCATTAGCAGAAGAAAGCGTACCAAACGGCTGGAAGGTAGCTTCGGTAACACCCATACAGACAGGGAGGACCAATTATAAGCCAATATCACTGACTTCCATTTCCTGTAAGATTCTTGAACACATCATTGTTAGTTCCATGATAAGGCACCTCGATAGCCAAGATTTATTAATTAATAACCAACATGGCTTTCGTAAGGGTAGATCCTGCGAAACTCAACTCGCACTTTTTGTACATGATATATTGAACTCCGGTGAAAGTAATATTCCAGTTGATGCGATATTCCTAGATTTTAAGAAAGCTTTCGATAAAGTCCCTCTTTGCAAATTACTCGCGAAATTGGAAACTTATGGAATATACGAGAGTATTATTGACTGGATTAAACAATTCTTAAGTGATCGTGTCCAAACAGTCGTCCTGGACGGTGTATCATCCGATACTGTCAAGGTCACGTCGGGTGTACCACAAGGAATTGTCATAGGTCCCCTCCTATTCCTTATTTACATAAATGACCTCAGTACCGTAGACGGAACCGGACCCAAAGGCATACGCGACTATCCCCTTCGTATCGGGAACATCCGAGAAGATAGCCAGAATCCTTAAAAAGCACGACGTGGTGACAAGGTTCAACTGCACCAAGAAAATAGCGGACGCGTTCCCCGGACCGAAGGACAAAATCTCGAAAGACCTATACGAAGGGGTATATCAAGTACCGTGTTCATGTGGGAAAGCCTACATCGGGGAAACATGCCGAGCTATGAAAGTTAGGATGAAAGAGCACCTCCGGGCTACAACGAACAAACAGTTTCACCTCTCGGCCATCTCCGAGCATAAATGGAGTGAACCCGGCCATGATATTCTATTCCATGACGCTACAATCATAAGTAAAGAAAGTAGATATTACCCACGCCTAATCAGAGAAGCCATTGAGATAGCCAAAAACCCGGCGAATTTCAATAGAGATGAAGGCTACCATCTCCATAACGCGTGGAAGAGAGTCCTCCGAAAAAGGACCAATCAGAGAGCAGCACCCGGACGGGACCACCTATATAAGGACGGCCAAAATCTGAATCCTCATCTTCGACCTGAAGACGCCGGATGAAACTTCGGCGAAACTGTTGTCGGCTTCAAACAACAACGCGATGAAAACCCGGACATGCAGAATTCTTCAAGCCACCGCCGCGAAAATCTACGCAGCCAGTATATGGGATCCTCAAAATACAAATTTGATTTCGGAATTAGATCGAGTTCAGCGGAGGGGGGCTAGATTTGTCAAACATTGTTATGATCAACGCAGCAGCGTATCCACTTTGCTAGACAATTTAGGTTGGGATTCTCATACACAGTGGCGTTTTAAATATAGATTAAACGTATTAAAAACATTCAAAGATGGGCCCTTTTCCGATGACATCAAGGATATAATACGAACCCCAGCGTATTACCGTCGAAGGGATCACGAATATAAGACTAGAGAGATAGACTGCAAGACTGACAGGTTTAAAATGTAATTTTTTCCAAGAACGACAAGGGACCAGAATGCTTGTAGCCGAAATTCCCCAGGACTTAGTTCATTACAATAAGTATTAACGTACAGTTTAGGGGCTGCGCGAGGATATGTATATATATATATATATATGTATATGAATGTAGAAATATATGTTTTTCTTACAGGTTCCCCCCACCTTTCCTCACCTATTTTATCACCCTCATCCCTTACCCTTCCCTCATGGTGCTACACACCCTGCTACACACCTTTTTTGGTGGCTCGCAGGGTATTTATGTAGATGTAGATGAAATAAGAAATAAATCATGAGGGTAAAAAAATAAACTTTGCAGTTCAAAATAAAGATTTAATAATTCACGGCCATGGTGTTGATGTTGCGTATTATCATCAGGTGACACACATGAAAAATTTTCCAACTTATATAGCCAGACCCCAAGAGGGGAGGAAGGCAGGGGCAGTAAGGGAGGTAAGTTATTGGTGCAGCAACCTATCGGTGGGCTAGGGGAGGGGGAGGGTATGTATTCGAAGATTTCTGGCTCAAATTTGTGGAAGTTTATGTTCATTAAATGAAGAACACAATGTAACACTCCAAAGTTCTTAGAAATAGCCGCGAAAAAACACATTTTGTTCTACATTTAATTAGGGGCGTGTCTGTCTGCAATGGTTTGATCATCATTGAGGGACGGTCGATGGTCATTGCTACCTTGGTGGGGGTGGGGTTGGTGCAGAAAGAAATTGGAGTCTTTTAGGAAATTTAGATGGGGGAACTGGAGAGGTACATTGTTTCGTTGACCACCTCAAAACTGTCAGACTGAAGGGATTGCCAAACTTCCAACTCCTCCAAAGCATTCAACCTGCGTCCTTTCATTTATGAGTAAAGAATGTCTGCTGTGAAGTTACTGGTATGACTCATTTCCAAGAGGTGTTAACTGTTAAGTTGAAGAAAGCAATCGCTGGAGCAGGAATGTGACTCCAGTTCAGCCTTTAGCTTACTCTTATGGATACGTTCAGCGTCTCGGAATATGGAGCCTCTGTGGGATGAGAAGATAGGAGTAAGTACCAGCGCAAAAAACAAGCATCATCCATATTAAACATACCATCCAACTAAAACATACCATCCATACTAAACGATCTATGCTACGGAGATTCAATCAGAAGTTTAGTGCTCAGGGAAACAATACCCAGAGAATATCATTTCACCCAAATGCTGGCAGCAGAATGCGTGAATCCGCATATGGCGGTTACATTTTCAAACGGGAAAAAAGTTAACTGCGGCAGTAATTACGCAGAAAAGAAGAAAATTCATCATCGGGTGAGCGAAATCTCACGGAGAAAAACGAAAGTTGAGTTCCTTCGTCATTGGTTGTGGAACACGTCCGGTGTAAAGATGAACCCTTTTTGATTGAAGCTGCTGATGGATGGGAGCAAAAATCTGTGTGTCGGCCACATCCTCCTCTTCCTCAGAACTTCCTTTAGTCGCAGGAAGAGGAGGTCAAGAGAGTTGGGCATTAGAAGGAGGGAAGTGTCCCTCGTCAAAGAAACCTGCCGGCGAACTATGGAGACAGAGTGGGGAGTCGCCGCAGGGTGGCGACTCCCCACTAACATAATAATAATAATAACGGGCCGCCAGGGCACTGGGTTCTTGAAGGAAGGCTCTTGGGTTGTTGGGGACCTTAGAAAAGGACGATTTTCTGCCTACTGCATGGATACTGTTGCTAGTTAATTTGATGATGAAAGCCTCGGGAATTTGGAAGGAGAATGACCAGAATTTATACGAAATACTTTTCCCAAACACCATATCCTTCGGAATGTTTATGATTTTTACAATCATTGTGAGAAATAATTGTAGCAAGTTGAAAATATAATAAATTTCCTTTTATTATAAAACTGATAAAGGAAATGAACGGTCGAGTTAGTGCGTGCGTAGTAGATGGACGTGCTCTCCTTCTAGTCCAAAGTCCTTCGGTTTGAGTCCCACCTTAGGCATAGTTGCTGTGAATTCTGTGGGTTTCATGCCTGGGACACCAGACGAGGAACCAGAAGAAGCTAGCTTATCAGGAGTAAATGAGCCAACGGACCGCCGGATGAGTCCGGAGAGCAAAAAAAGTAGTGGTAAAAAACCGAAGAGGATTGGATAAACTTTGAGATCCCGGTGTTGAATTTAAATGCATTTTGCCTTTTAATGAATCATAAATCGTAGGGCTGCGAAATTTCAACCTTTGACGCCTAAAAACTAAACTATTATGAGAACAATAAATTATTTTAACTGATTTTATTTCTGGAAAAATATTATATTTAAGATTTGAATCCCTGCCGTGAGATGTACGAGAAAATTTAGGAAACAATACAAATATTTTGGGCCTGTATATATGCAAAGATAAACTAACGCAAAATTACAGAATGTATGTGTAATAAATACAGTGCAATTAAATTTACCGCAAAATAGAGGGAGGATTAGTAGTGTGAATTACCGCAGAAAAATAAAATATTAACGAAACATTACAACGTTAAAAAAATTAAAGAATCTTTAAAGTATTGATTGCTGTATTCCAATTGCTCAGAGTCTGTGAAAATTCAAATGCTGTAAAACAATGACCGGAGGCGCGATGTAACTGAAATTTCCGTGTAAACAGTTCCGGAGTATCTAACGAGAGGAAGCCATGCATGCACGGTGTCAAACACGCTCTCGAAATTCGCATGTAATGTTTGCGGATTTTTATTTCGGAAGCAACTGAATGGAAAACAATATGTCACTTCGTTGGATTGGAAGCTTCATCGTAAAATCCAATATGAGTTCGTAAGGAATGAAACAAGATAGCAGGAAAAGGGGGAGAGGAGGTCGCGGAGTGAGAGGGATGATGGCGAAGGGAGAGAGAGCATTGGAACGGAGTTCGGGGACGGCGAAGGTAATGATTGGAGGTGGGAAAGGAAGGTATTAAATTGAGGAGGGAAAGGGTGGGAGAGGAGGGAAGTGGGAGGAAGGGGGTAGGAGAGGAGGGACGCTATGATGGAAATGAGGTTTTCGTATCGATGGAAAAGTCGGAATAAAGTGAAAACGAAGCAAAGGGAATTTGCAGTCGGGCGCAGCACGAAGTCGCTCTAAATGGAGGGTGCGATAGGTGTGGGGGAGGAGTGGGTAAACGGAAGTGCGTTTGAGGGAAATGAAAGGTGGAATTTTGAATGACGGGAGATACGGAGGTCGGGGTGACTTTTGATCGGAAGGGTTTGGAGGTGTAAAAAAAGGAGGAGGAAGAAGACGTAATCAGGGCTGGAGGGTGCCGAAAAGGTGCAGGGGGTGTAGGAGACTCTCTCTCTTACCCACGGAAAAGTAAACACGCGACAGTAAAACTTCTGGTATTGAAAAAAATTAACTCTCTCCATCCCCCTATCATCATTACGCAATGGGAACATCATACTGTGAGATACACATGCATTTTCTTGCGTTAACCGAAATACGACGCAAAATGAAAACATTGGGTCTATTCGCAGGAGGGCACGGCTGAGGTAAAGAGAGCGTTGCTTTAGATAGAAAGGGATGGAAGAAAACATACTACACACTGAGTATCGCGTTCAAATGAGATGAAGATATTATGTTGCGGGTATGATGACGTTGCAAGAAGAAGAGAAATGAAATTATTGGAAATCGTTCATCCTTTGTCTCTCGGAACCCTTGTAAGTTTTCTTGAAAACAAATGATATCATTAAGTGCTGAAAAGATTCCGACGAAGATAGGAGGGTGCATCCTTGAATAGACAATACAGGGGCCCTCTGATGGACAAGTATGGCGCAAAGAAATTGGTGATTTTAGAAAAACTAGTAAAGCCTTTTAAAATATTTTATGACGGATCCATAAGAAATAATATGAACAATAAATAATTAGGAACAGAAGTATATATCCATTAAAGGAGGAACACAATGTATACATCCACTGTTATTTTCGTACGGCTAGTTTCAACGCTTAGACGTCATCATTAGGTGCATGGTACAAGGCACCTGATGATGACGCCTAAGCATTGAAACTAGTAGTACAAAAATAAAGAACAGTGGAGAAATACATTGTGTTCTTTATTTAATGAACAAGAATTTCCACAATGTTGAGCCAGAAACAATTGAACACAGAAGTACGTATATGTATTCAACATTTGTGGATCTATACTAAATGGAAATTTTCTAAAATAAAAAAGTTAAAAGGGTCAAAAGCCGGAAAAGGTGAATTTTCGCTTCACCATGCTTTCGTTTTCCATGCAATTATTTTTATTTAACTTTATTCACGCATCTGATTTCATCTTTAAAATGAAGTAATCATAAATTTACATTCAATCCAACCATGGGACCTTATGGAGGGACGAGCCGATGGAAAAAGATGCATAAATTGTCGACACCTACTGGATCGCATGGATGATTGAAATGCAATGCAGATGAAAATGCAAAATGAATGCATTGAGTAAGCCTAAAACGAACAGTTGATAATGATTTAATAAAGTAACAACTTGAATGAACAGAGATCATAGTACAACTACTTTTTCACCATTTTACGCTGAAATATGTTTGCAATGCATTTTTAAGGATAAGAAAATGTAAATATGTCTTAGCATGGTTCACAGTATTTCATAAACTGGGCATGTCCAATTAGTCGGTCATTCTGAATATATGAAAACTCTTCATTTCACCGTGGCCAAAGTACTCAGCGTACAGCCTTGGAGGTAGGGCTAAATAGAGGTCTACTCGTCTCGATTGGGAGGACTGGGGATCACGTAGAATGGGAGGAAAGGATGGGGATGGATCCCTTCAGTGTATCGTCGACTATCCGAACCAATCAGCTCAATGAGTGAGTGGTGAGCGGGCGAGGAGCGGTAGGGGTAGCAAAGGGGAGTGTCAACGATCACCGTTCGCGTCTTCAACGAGACGTCCCTTTGATTCTCAACAGCCATATCCAGTTAATTCATAGCGATCGTTACGAATGCTGCAAATGGATCTTCACTTTGACAAGGTTTTTAATGCTTAGAAAGTAAAAATTCACCGTTTTAAATTTATTTTCAGTAATTTTTTTCAATTTATCCATTGGGGTTTCATGAGCAAATATAAACCCTGAATGATCCATCAAATAAAAAATAAAAGAGTAGCAAAAATCAAAGGAGGCCACATAAAGTAAAGTTGACGACCACTTTTGGAAGAAAGCATAACATAATGCTATATGTCCTGTGTGTATAATTTTTGCACCACCATAGTATCCGTTTTTATTGGTGTCGAATAAAATTTGGAATTTAAGAAACGTTGTATTGCATTGAAAAAATAACTACTTCATTGATGCTTTCATGAAGAAAAATAGATATAACATCAGGAGTGCAATAAATATCCATCAAATATGACGAAATATTGAACCACGAGGTTGCAATAAATAAGAAAGAGGCATCAGAACATTGAGATACAAAGGAAAACACATCTAGGATTGATTAATGGCTGAAGGTTAGGAAAAATTGTTGGTACTGCAACACTGATCTTATTTACCTTCCAATGAAGAGATTTTAAGGATGTTATGTTACAAAATCGACGAAAAAAGTACATTTGAGCCTAGAGCGCATGCCTGTCTTTATTTTCGTGAAAATCACGGACTCAGATTTGGAGTATCCCCCGTGGGTGTCGGAAATTGGTGTGGACGCGAGGAGGTTGGGTCTCTAAACGGATAGTTTCTCAAATATAGAACTAAGAAAGTTGAAGATAGGGGAGAGTGAGACGGAAGAGAACGCAAAACTAAAGGATTGCCATAGATATGCCTATCTATGAACACACTGGACGGATTACATTGGGGACAAGAGTGGAGAAGGATGGAGAAAAGGAAAGGCTCAGAGAATTGGGCAAGGAGTGACTGGGAAGATGTGAGGGATAGAAGGAATGGAGGAGAGGGATGAGGGGCGTGGCAGTCTCTTCCTCAAGTTGGGGCGACGGAGAGATGTGGAAGTGCGCCCGTGGGACAATGCAAAGGCAGCGAGGAGGAGGTTTAGATTGCGCCGAAGAATAAAAGGAGAGGAGGTGAGGGATGGAGAGGGGGAGGTAGGGAGAGGGGAAAGGAGAGAGAAGAGCCAGGGAAAAAAGTTGAGGGAGCCCTTCTCTTTCTGGAATCATCGAGGAAAGGAGCGAGGGAGGAGGAGGAAGAGGTCGGTCGCCTTATGCGACCCTCTTCCCTCGGCCGTTCCACTTCCTTCCCTTCAGTTGTTTGGGATACATAAAGCCTGCTCATGAGACGGCGGGAAGGGAGTGAGTGAGATGGAGAAGGGATGCAACTGCGTGGGGAGAATGAGGGTGGCGCGGAGGCGAGAGGGGAGGCTCGGGGCTGAGAGAGTGCGAGGCAATGGGAGGGAGGAGTTCATTTCCATTTGCACTGCTGTTTCTGAGGCGGACGTAGCGTAAGGAAGGGGGAGGAGGGACGGCGAGGCGAAGGTGAGAGCGGAAGGAGGTTGGGGTCCGAGGAGGTTTCGGCGGAAAAGAAAAGTGGCGGAGAAGAAAAGAGTTGGGGGGAGGGAATGTTGAGAGGAGGGGCGTGTGTGCGTGAAGGGATGGCCAACAGCTTTATGAACAAAAGCAGTTGCGTTGAAAGTTGTAAACGTTCTCCCTTTTATCAAGGAAAGAGGAATCTTATGAAAGATGAAGATTTCGCCTGCGCGTCGTGCGCCCTGGAGATGAAAGCGGAAAAAACGTAAATTATATTGGAAACATTTTTCAAAAAAACACAAATGATGACGTTTAATATTACTCAAAAGGTGTTAAGAACATGATGCACAAAGAATGCAAGAATATTCATCTTGAAAGTAATATTTCACTGAAAAACTTAATTTCTGTTTCTTTATTTTATTGTGCAATAAAGTTTAGAGGTGTGTTTTTTATTGTCCTGGTAATATTTATAAATAGCGTTGGTTTCGAAAGGAAGAACGTCGTATTTGTTCAAAAGTTATAAAAAATAAGTGTTTCTGTCTGCTTATTTATTTTTCAATGATTTTAGTGTCATTTAATGTACAGACAAAATGAGACTAGCTTTGAAGGACGATGGAAGGCTGTGAAGAATATAATAACCGAGGTGGGAGATGAGTAACTCGGGAGAGAAGCGGAGAAATCTAAGCGGCCATGGATAGCAGTCTCGATTAGGAGGAGACAAGAACAAAATTCAAGACCTATAGAAATGAAACTGAGGGAGCGACTTACTCGTATATGAAGCTGCGAATCAAGTCATTGAGAGTACAGGGAGGCTACGGATGAGTGGACAAAAAGTTCTTCGGCGAGGAAATTAATGAAACTATGAGAAAGAGGTAAAAGTGAAGCGGTTTGTAAACTGGAGAAGAGACAATAGCTGAAGGAAACACAAGTTTAACAGCCTCCAAGATGCTAATTGAGAGATAATAATACAGGATTAAGATTTTCGGAAGAGATTGAACCAATTAATTGAAGAGCTCTATTGACGGACCGCACCACTATAAGATCATTCGATAAAGATGAAATCGTGATAGAAGAAGACGAACGGAGACGGGAGTTTAATTCACTTGCACATCTATGACATGCGATTTCAGAAGAGCTGTGAAAAACTTGAAGAATAACCAGACACCAAGATTTGACAAAATAAACGGAGGCATTATCAAGACGGGTGGGGTCAAAGGTAAGGTAATCTATTTTAGAAGAATGAGGAAAAAGCTATGGAAATGAAAATCAAAAGGAATGTAGAGGAAGAAGTAAACAAAGGAGGTGTTTATGAAGAAGAGTCAAATACTTAGCTCAAGGAACCTATGCTTGCAAACAGGGATGCAGTTCGACAAACCTTTCATTTGGAGCGTGGAAATCGACGGAACAGAAACATGAAAAATGAGAAAGGACCGAATAAGAATAGAAGCCTTTGAAACATAGTGCAGAAGAAGAACGCTTAGCCAGGAGCAGGAAACGAGTCAAATTGGCCAAATACGTAGAGCACGGCCCAGCAAGTCGAAGATCCGTGGTGCAAATAGAAACACGAAAACCCGCCAAATGTCGAACACACATTCATTTGCACAGTGTTTGTCTTTTATGTGTGTTACTATCCCTTTCCCTTATATCTATATCCATGTGAATGCATATATACAGAGTATAATGAATATACGGTATACATACCTGTTGATATATATATTTTTATACACATACATTATATATATAAACACGGCAAACACAGAAACCCAAACACACAAAAGAGGGACTCACTAGTTCTCAAATTTTTGGTGGTGCAACCACCTTTCTCAAGAGGAATTAGGAACAGAACTGAGGCAGAGGAGAGCCCGAAAGCATGCTTTCGGGCTCTCCTCTGCCTCAGTTCTGTTCCTAATTCCTCTTGAGAAAGGTGGTTGCACCACCAAAAATTTGAGAACTAGTGAGTCCCTCTTTTGTGTGTTTGGGTTTCTGTGTTTGCTGTGACTATTTAGTGAGTTTCATTGTGCACGTTCGTGGCTTTTCCGGGAAAGTGAATATATATATATATATATATATATATATAAACACACAAACACTAGGATAATAAATGTTAAACATACAGAAACATAAAAGAAGGACACTTACGGTAGATATTTACGTTTCGACGGCACGGCCGTCGTCATCAGAATGCCCATCAGAATAAGTGTCCTTCACTAAGAGTCAGTAAGTGTCCTTATTTTATGTTTCTGTATGTTTAACATTTATTATCCTAGTGTTTGTGTGTTTGTGCGTCGCCGGAGTGCGTCATCTTCAAGAGTATATATATATATATAATGTAAATGGACTAACTAGTCGACACAAACACAAACTGAAACACATAAAAGAGTGACCTGATTCTGGAATTTTTGGTGGTGCAATCACATTTCTCAAGAGGAATTCGGAACAGAACTGTTCCTCCTGTCCCTAATTCCTCTTGAGAAAAGTGATTGCAACACCGAAAATTCGAGAATCAGGTCACTCTTTTATATGTTTCAGTTTCTGTATTTGTGTCGACCAGTTAGTCCATTCACATTATTGTGCACGTTCGTGGGATTTTCAAGAAAGTGACTTCATATATATACGATATATGAAACTCGTTTTACATTTTTTATAAAACTTCGACAGCAACACACAATATGAGAACACATAAAAGGAACACTCACACGTTATTTCTTGATAATTTCGACGGAATTGAGCTCCGTCTTCCTCAGAAGATTAGTTAGGACAGAACAGTGTATCCTAACTAATCTTCTGAGAAAGACGGAGCTCAACTCCGACGAAATTACCAAGAAATAATGTGTGAGTGTTCCTTTTATGTGTTCTCTTATTATGTGCTGCAGTCAAAGTTTTTTATTTAACACTTCCGTGTTACTTCGAAGAAATCATTTATATGTATGTATATATATATATATATATATATATATATATATATATTCCTGGCAACTACGGGACTCGGCCCAAGAGGCCGTGTGTCGTGCCCGGCAGCGGGAGAGGCAAGGCTTCCGCGGTCGTCATCCCACGAAACCCTTGCAAGGAAGAAATAACTGCAGCAGGACAGAAGACCCGAAAGAAGGCGAACGTAGTTAGAATAGGAACCTGGAACGTCAGAACAATGTTGAAGAGAGGCAAATTAGAAAATATTAAGCGAGAGATGGAAAGAGGTAATATAGATGTTTTAGGTCTCTGCGAGGTGAGATGGAAGGATAGCGGGGATTACTGGAGTGACAATTATAGAGTGATATACAGCGGCGGGGACGAGAGCCGACGAGGGGTTGCCGTAATTTTAAATAAAGGGGTAGGAATAAGCGTAGTCAACATAGAGCAAGCGACAGATAGAATTTTACTCGTAGAGATTAAAGCAGAGCCGACGAACTTGGTCATTGTTCAGGTATACATGCCACCGAGCAACCACAAGGAGGAAGAAGTCGATAGGATCTACGATGAGTTAGAGGATATCATCGCGAGTGTTCCTGCAGGGAAACATTTGATAGTGATGGGGGATTGGAATGCGACGGTAGGCGAAGGGATAGATGGTGGTGAGGTGGGGGACTATGGGTTAGGCACGAGGAATGAACGCGGGGAGAAAGCAATTGAATTCTGCAGGAGACAGGGGTTAGTCATCAGTAACACATGTTTTAGACACCACAAAAGGCGTAGGTATACATGGAAAATGCCAGGTGACTCAGAAAGGTATCAGTTAGATTATATTATGGTTAGGCACAGGTTTAGGAACAGTGTGATAAATTCGCACAGTTTCCCAGGAGCGGATGCGGACTCTGACCACAATTTAGTTGTTATGAAATGTGATGTTCGTTTCAAGAAGATAAGGCAAGGGCGGCGGGTTAGGAAATGGAATTTAGAAGCAGTAAATGGATTAACGAGGAAGGAGTATCAGCAGGCTGTAGAGAAAATGATGAATGACGGCAAAGAACTGAGCACTATCGAAGAAAAATGGGGATGTCTCAAGAAAGGGATATTGGAAGCCGCTAAAGACACTATAGGAACCCTTAACGGGAAAAGGATAAGAAAACCTTGGGTAACGGATGAGATGATTGCAAAGATGGATGAGAGAAGAAGATGGAAAAATGTAAACACAGAGTTAGGCAAAATGAAGTACAAAGAGTTAAACAATAAATTGAGAAGGGCCACAAATAAAACAAAAGAAGAATGGTGGAAAACGCAATGCGAGGATATGGAAAGTTTACAGAAGAAGGGTGAAATTGGTGCTCTATACAGCAAGGTTAAGTTATTATCGGGAAGTAAGAAGGCAAGATGTGTGCTAACAGTTAAAGATAAATGGGGTAAGATAATAGTTGAACCAGGAAAAATCCAAGAGAGATGGAAGGAATATATAGAAACACTGTATGGTAAAGAACTTAGGCCGACAAGGTTAGACATAGAAAAGGAACATGACGTAGAAGAAGATAGCTTAGGTCCAGGCATACTCGACGATGAAATAGAAAGGGCATTAAAGGAGATGAAAGCAAATAAGGCTGTGGGGGTGGACAATATTCCTGTAGAAATGTTGAAATGGTTAGGGAAAGGTGGGAAGAAGGCCATATAAGTATGGACTGATTCGTAGTATCTATGAGGAAGGAATCTGGCCGGAAGATTTTGTGAGATCGGTGTTAGTTCCTATTCCAAAAAAGGCAAAGGCTTCGTCATGTGAGGATTACAGAACGATAAGTTTGATATCCCACGCAGCTAAAGTTATTCTCAGGATCATCAACAAAAGGATAGAGAGTAAGGCAAATGATTACTTAGGGGATGATCAGTTTGGGTTCAGGAAGGGAAGAGGTACGCGTGATGCCATTGCAGTAATGAGATCACTAGTCGAGAGGAATATAGAATACAATCAGGACGTTTTTGCCTGTTTTGTAGATTTCGAAAAAGCGTTTGATAGAATGAATTGGGAAAAATTAATGCGTGTATTGCAGAAAATAGGAATGGATTGGAGGGACAGGAGACTGATCCGCAACCTGTACATGTCTCAGACTGCTCAGGTGCGAGTGGGGAACGGAGAGTCCGGATGGGCAGTGTTAGGAAGAGGTGTAAGGCAGGGTTGCCCATTGCCATCGGTACTGTTCAACGTATACGTAGAGGAAATGATTAAAGAGGCATGGGAAGAACTGGAGGTAGGAATGAAAGTCGGAGGGGAATTCGTAAAATCGGTTAGGTTTGCTGATGACCAAGCATTAGTTGCTCAGTCAGCCAAGGGGTTGCAAGCATTGTTGAGTGAATTGGAGGTTCAGTGCGATAAATATGGGATGAGAATCAATATTAATAAAACAAAGGTTATGCGATTTTCCAGAAAGAAAAAGGCTAAGCTAAATATTAAAATAGGCGGGGAAAAAATAGAGCAGGTAGAACAGTTTACATATCTCGGAAGTGTTTTGGACCAATACGGTCAAAGTGCTAGGTACGTAAGGAGAAGAATTGCGCTAGGCAAGGAGGCTTTCTCAAGGAGGAGGGAGTTGATGACGGGGACGTTGAGTATGGATGTTAAGACAAGACTCGTAAAAACTCTGATATGGAGCGTAGCTATGTACGGCGCGGAAACGTGGTCGCTGAAGCAGGAGGATAGACGTAGATTGGATGCGTTTGAAATGTGGGTGTGGAGAAGAATGGAGAAGGTGAAATGGAAGTGGACCGAAAGGAAAACAAATGAGGAAGTACTAGATGTGGTGGGGGAGGAGAGGGGTTTGTTGAGAGAAATCCTATGGAGGCAGGAAAAATGGATGAAAGGCGTATTGAGCGGTAGTGGAATGTTGAAGAGGGTAATAGAGGGGAGAATGTTGGGCAAGCGAGGTAAGGGTAGGAACAGGATAGGGATGTTGGACGGGATGAAGGGAGGACAGAAATACACCGAGATGAAAAGGGACCTGATATAGATTAGTTTGCTAAGTGGGGAGTCACAAAAGGTTTATTTGATAGTTGTGTCCATCCAAAAACCTACCTTAAACGGTAGATTACCTAATAATATATATATATATATATATATTTGTGTGTGTGTGTGTATGTATTAAATATTTATTTTTATGATACAATAGTGAGATTGGGTGGTAGTAGTGAAATTGAAGACCCTCATACTGCATAATTCAGTTATAAAGTTGGCAGATATAGGAACATACAGAATGACGGAGATCCTAAATACCTCTTTGACTATTTAACGTTTGATTGATTGACGTTTAACAAGATAAAAAAGATAACTTTGCCCACAATTTCTTGTTTCTGTTAGGAAATAATTTTATTGGGAACACACAAGTTAATTTTACAAAAATAAATTAATAATTAACTTTGACCCACATAAAATACATTCAACAGTGTATTTTAAACTAAAATAATTTGAGCGTTTTATTCAATTGTGCATAACGGTATGTAAAAATTTATATTATTGATTTTCCCAATCAAGGTATGATTGGTTTCTCGTTTTTATAAGAATAAATTAATCAAGTAAAACCTGCCACTCACCGGTGTGATCATGAAAAATTCATAAAATTTCCCGTTTGCCCCAACACGTCACCCAATAACGAACTTCCGAAGTAACTAATGAAAGAGATAAAATAAGTTTTCAACATTTGTTTATTAGCTTAAGGATTACGCCAAATATTTGCACCTTTGATTGACCTTGAATCGGTTTGTATCAATGAGGATTGCAAATAAATACCCAACCACATATACTTGCATAAACAAATAGCAAGGGAATTTAAGCTCAAGTCCCTGACTTGAGGAAAGTGCTGAGAGTGAATGAATGTGAGTGATAAAGAAGTGAAGGGCCAAAGAGGGTTGAGACGGATGAGGTGGAGGAGGAGGGTAGCCAGGAGGCTCGATGAAACTCTTAAGGAAAGTCTTGAGAGAGCGAAGAGAACGGAGAAGTAAGATAACCGAGACGAAGATGTTTCAAGAAGTGGGTGGGCTTCGAAGGAATTGAGAAATGTTTATTAAATGTTTCGACCGATTCACTTATGGTCGAAAGTTGTAGCGAGTTGAATGAATGTAGCAAAATGAAAACCACACTTCTCCGAGGAAAATATTGTATGATTCATGATGAGATGCTATAAAGATAAGGAGCTCGCAAGAAAAATTCACCAATGAAATATATTAATCTATATAATCTTCAAGTGTAAAAGTTATTTGACAAAGATTTTTTTGTCATAATTTGCCGTTATTTTAATGTACGTATCAAGTAGAATATGATCAAGTAAATTCAAGCCTTACGAACTATTTAAATAGTCTAGAAGTGGTACCTCATTGATTCTCATAACTCTTAGGTACCTCATTGACTTAGTTCTTCGAATCCAAACGTCTACGTATTCCTACGAAAATGAACACATTTACGTTACTGGTGATTTAAAATATTACTTAATTCTTCCACAACAATAATATGTAATGTCAAGTTGGCATTTATTGTCACAAGGTTCTTGCATAAGAGCTTAACAGCTATTAAGTTAACCAGATAAATTTCAACGGTCCTGATAGGTAATTGGAACGAATGCCTTCAAATACTTGACGCTTAACGAAGATAATTCTCCCCAACATTTACCTTCGGATCAATTACCTATAAATTTCAACAAAGATCTTTTATAACATTATTAACATCATCAAAATGAAATCACTATGACTCTTAAAAAACAGGAGAAACCCAGCCCTCACCCCATTTAAATTCATCCTACAGGAGAATTATTCTACGTACACTTCTGAGGAGTCACGGAATAGAACCAGACGCTTCCATCCTGGAGAGGAAATTTTGAAAGCAAGTACCGACCATTACGCGTGCTCTCGGGAGCCGTCAGCGGAAGCGGCGAATTCTTTTTATCGAATCCATCATTTCCCTTCACAATGATTCGGTCTCCTCCTTCCATCGCTACTTTTTTTTCCCTCCTAATACCCTAGGGACGATCTTTCGCAAAACTCGGCCCCATTGAAGACAAGCAGAGACGAAAGAGAGGAAGACGGTGGGTGGGGAGAACGGATTTAGGGACGGGGGTGGGGGTGAGGTGAAGGGGATCGGAGAAAGGGATTGAGAGGAGGGATAGGGGCTGGAACCCCGAAGGAAGGGGGTCGGAGACGTCGGCGACGAGGGAGTCACACCAGGAGAGAGGAGATGGGGTTCATGTACCCCTTCCTAAGTAGAAGACACATGCAGACTCTCTCCAAGGGGTTAGAAGACATGGGATTGGACGGAGTTTAAAGGACACTCGATGCGAATTCAGAGTCAAATGTGGGGTGGGGTTAGAGTGTGAGGGTGGCTGGATCCCGAGAGGGAGAGCCGCCGTATTCCTCCGCAGTTGTCCAGGACGGGGCGGGGCGGGGGACGGGGAACCGGTTGCAGCATTAGGAAGAAAGAGTGTCACATGACATGGTAAACGATGATAATGGGGATGGGATGAAAGCATTGAAGAAAATTTACTAACATTATTGGAAAATCTATGGAATTCCACCCAAGCGCTAGAGTTATTCCCGCATTCAATAACTTCACCCACTTATTTGTAGAATCACCTACCAGATAATTCACGAAATACTTGCGCGAAAAATTCTTAGTCAACCGCATATAACATATATTCCATCGCTTGTTCATATGCAGCATTTATTCTGAACGACACTTATTCAGTGTCCCATGAATACATTCCCATTTTTGACCACTAGATGCCAAATTAGTCTCTCATTCTTTCCATGAATATCCATCATGAAATTAAGAGCATCTGTTAGTGAGTAACAATCGCATATTTCGAGCATTTACTGCGCTAGCTAAACCTTTTACTCTGCCCTGCCTACTTAAATTTAATTCGAGCTTATAGTGAAAATCATTACTCATGGTGTTATATAGTAAGATTTATGTAGAGAATCTTGTTCAATAATTTGTAAATGGTGAAAAGGAGCTGTAAATGTGAAACATCTTTACTAAATCAAAGTGCATATTATTTACATGAAATATGAAACAGTATATAGTACATTATAGTATGGTAGTTATGGCAAAATAATCTCTTTATTAATAGCAGAAATTTCATTTTTATCATTTAAATTTGAGAGAGAAAATTAGGTTTTATAAATAATTTGCCCAAGAATGCATACATTATGTACTAATATCATGGGAAGAATCAACACCAGCCGTTCTTTCCATAATATTAATACGGCCGTAGTTACCGTTCGCTTCATACATTACTATGTACTAACATAAAGTATTAATCACAATAAAATAGATATAATTTTGCATGTGATATATTTTTGGTTTATAGCATCAGATATTTCTTCGAAGTTGAGTAAATTCCCAAAGTCAATGATAAGAAATTTAGAAATCTCCAATAACGTTTCTTGGTCAGCCGGTGACCATGGACGGGTAGAGATAAGATACATCTACATCTAAATAAATACCCAACGAGTCATCAAAAAGATTTGTGGCAGGGGGGGGATATTTCTGCATCATTCAAAAAGTGAGTAAAGGTAACTCGGAAAACCTAACTATATATATATATATACATATTTGTATAAATATTGATTGAGAGAGACTTCAAAATTCATGTTCCTATGAACTATCCAATCAGATATTTAAAATATTTGTTTCTTCATTTTCCCCTTCGACGCACTGCGAAGAGCCAAAAGACGACTGACGGAAGAAGAAACGAAATGTGAAGTACGTGTAGAACTGAAATATCTCAAATGTGTTTCCAAAAGTAATTGTCGTTGATACTTTCATCGTTATTTTTTCAGCGATATACTGATAAGACATTTATGCATTCTCTGTTGGAAAGGCATGTACCGAAACAGATTTGATTAGTTCACGGTTATATTAGTTCTATCGCCGGTTGCCGTGATCAAAGAAACGAGTTATGGACGGACATCGTTTCACCCTACAAAGCCCTTTCATCCTTGGAATTAAGCCTCAAACCCGTTTCCCTCCCTCTCTATCTTCATCTCCTTGTCCCTTCATTAATCCAACCATTCTTTATTTGCTTGTCTCACACTTTAACACTCCGCGCAACCCACTCTCCGTCCGCCTCGCCAACCACACCGAATTGTTTTATTCCCTGCTTCATTTCTATAGGAAATCACCCTCTCAAGGAATCGGTGGTGTAACCCAATGGCATATACCCTGTGGAAAAGCGATTTGATATGAATTTGTAAATAATAATATGCTAACAGGTTTCCTTATTCCCTACAGCAGCGGGTTAAATGATGGTTTCATGAATGTATTTTTGATTCTATTTAACGCTAGGTGACATATATTTTCATTAAAACGTTTGAAATGCTTACATTAAGGTTAAGGCACTTGTTAACGTCTGACTTAATGTTCTGGGTGAACTAACAGGCTTAATTCAAGCAAACTTAGAACATCAGGGTATTGGATAATTTAGCTTAATCAAATCAGAATTTTATATGTTTTGCCAGAGGAAACTGAAGAAGATTCTATGGAACAAAGCAACCAATTTTAAAAGCAAGGTTTTTTACTACAAATGAATGCATGTGAAATTTAGTGCATTTAAGATTGGAAATATAGAATGTTAAGCACTACAATTCCACTTGAAACATGTCTTAATAAATAACAAGGTGAAGTCGAAGATGTAATACAATATGAGTGATCCTGAAATGTACTTAAGGACCATTAAATATTCTTTAATTTTATTAATAAGGGTGTCCATTCTGATATTTGGGCTTAGTACTAGGCGTGATATACCCTAACCATTCAAACCAGCCCTCGGGTCGAATACTGTGGATTCTAAAAGTATGCTATAAATTATTTTATGCTAAACTATAATTCGTAGAAATATTTATGCTTATAAAGAATATAGTATGTATTGAACACTCTTGTATCAATTCAAGGAACATTAGTTACTTCTGTGATACGTATCAGGTGTGTAAATAAACATGAAGAAGATTGGGAATATTGTGATACACAATCAAAGGGATTAAAAATTCAATGGAAGATTTAATAAAAATGGACAGGATCAGAGAATAGCACATAGTAGCAGATACATGCAAATATATAGCAGCACATATATGTTTATCATTTTAATTTAAAACAAGAGTAAATCTCTAAAAATTATTACATCAAAATATGCAAATGGATTTGCAATTTCTCGCAGCAAGAGTTAGAGTTAATTAAAAAGCACCGCATGTGCTGATATCACATGTTTACCTCATGATATTAAATTCACAGATGAAATTGTAAAGAAATAAACCTGAGAATAAGGCTTAATCCACTACGCTTATTGCCCGTCACGTATTTTATAAATATAACTTTTATCCAATATTGGAGTCAAATTACACAATTCCAATAATGAATTGCTAATGAAAACTACCTACTACTCATAATCCGTCTGTTGAATTTGTTTTTACATTTTTATCCACAAGTTCCTTATTTCCTTTCGTAAATCCACTCACATATTGATAGGAAGTTCATATTTTTGAGACGACGGTGAACTCCGAATTAGTGCGTACCAGTCATATAATTCTAATCATATAAACATTGATTAATACAATGGTTTTACAACGCTAGATAGCATTGTAGGTTTAAATTATGACCGCTTTTTGTCAGAATGATGACAGAGAACCCTAGTAAAAAGGAAAAAGTAAATTGACCGGTCAGACATCTTTTTTTATTTTTATAACTAAATCTTAGTATGCTGTACGCAATATCGTTCATTTGAATTCGTTTTGTGAATTTACAATTCATGAACAATGTGATTCATAATTATTCAATGTCAGAGGCAATTCAGAGGCACCTCAACATTTAAATTTGGAAACAGGGGTGCATGAAGTTTGGCTGATGATCGGACGGCGTTCAAGTCGAATGATTTAAATCATGGAGATAATGTTATCTAAATGTACGTTAATTACTTGCGTAAATGTGAATAGCACAACTCTGCGGTTATGAGACGAGCTGTTAATATCAGGATGAACAATTCTGTAGACCGCAGGCGTTACAAAAAAAAGAAACTCTCCCGCCCCCTTTTTACACTGATACGTGAACATACAGGTACAAGGCTTCGCGGGTGAGTATTTACCTACGAGAGACTAGTAGACGGTGACGTTAGTTTCACAGTTATTGAGGCCATTTGAAAACTCTTTCTGGCAAAAATTTTACAATCGCCAATGCAAGAATATACAGGGTACACCTGTAGAGCGCGTTTATTTCGTCACGTATAGTATAACAGGAGGTCATAGCTATTTGACAGTCATTGGCAGAAAACCATTTTACTTTTAAAAATATTATCTGGTTTTACACAACGCAAGGATATTCTGCATCATCTGCAATTCACATTTGAAGCGTCAGGTTTCCGTTACATGCATTATGAATGGCTAGGGTCATATAGGAAGCTCTCCATGTAAAGACGTTAATGTACCAAAAAATTGTGGTCTCTATCCTCACCCACGAAATAGATTCCTTGCCATTGACTACAGTTTACTAAAGGAGACTACATATTCATAATCTTACAAATTAAATTTTTATAACCGGACAAATATAACCAATATGTGGATATTTTCAAAATTACAACTAAGACAAAATGTTTGACTCTCACCTCTTAATGAACATTAGAACTGGTTTCAGTTTCACAACACACTTGGTGACCATCCATTTAATTAATAGATCATGAAAGGCACGAAGATTGTCTTCGTGTCAAATAAGTTATTTTATGCCGGATTTTAGTAACCAAGTCTCGTAGAATTCTTCAATTAGATAAGCCATCTTTTCAAAAGATTGACAAATAGGCCCTCTTTGAGCCAAATTTCACAGTCTACAACTGTTTTTCATCTTTTTCTCGATTATGCCGCAGTCAACCTCTATATATTGGCAAAATTACTAACCGCAAGCCGGTAGGCGCATTAATAGCTTTAAGTGCAACTCCAACTACGTAGTTGTGTCCAACTACGCACCACGGCAAAGGGGACGACATGAATATTCTAACCTTAGAAACTGTTAAGGTGGCAGCAACGTTCTTAAAGGAGGAGAGACACTTCTATAGATTCTTCATATACATTTATTTTTCGTATACATGTCGACTTCAACTAAGTCTTGATCAGAGTTAATGTTAAATACCATTAAAAAGGTAAGACTGAGCAACAGTCTTATGCAAAACAGGTAATAAAATTTGCGCGGCCCGAAAGCAACGAAAGGAAACTTTCTTTTCACCTTGGCCGAGAGAAAGTTGAAAGAACATTACTGCGGTAGAACTCAAGCCATGTCTACTCATAACAGAAAGGTCAACGAAGCGTGATATAACCAAGGAGATATTTGAATAAAATTTACTCCGCATATTAATTTATCCTCTATGTACATCATATTATAAATTACAGCTATTAATGATAATTTTATGTTTCAGAAAGCCGTAGACCGATGTAAATCGTAGTATGGAGAATACAGGCTCGCAGTGTGATTAAGTTCCTTCAATTTAAATGTTACAGTGCTTCTCTTGAAAATTTAACATTTTGTATATTTTGCATATTTAGAACGTAATTACAGCAAGAGCTGTCATCATTGCACTCAAGTAAATATCAGTGTTATAAGGCGACAAAGAAAACACATTAGGATACTTTAAAGAGGTGTACTACATAATTTCACGGCTAAATGACACGCAGTATGCTAATAGGCACTAGTACAGACAGTTAGTTATTCTATCATAACCCCCACCTTCCGTATTGAGCGACAATTGAGAACCGAAAGCAATGTAAATATGTTTGTCCATAGTTAGACATACTAGCCATTGTTCTCGCCTCTGAGAATAACAGGAATAGAAGTTTTTGAATTTTGAAAACTATTAAAGCAAGAACCATTCATACTCCCACGCATTGAATTAAACCTTGTATCCGCGCTCCAGCCAAACGAGACTTTGATGAGTTTAAAATGTAGAAGGAGATTAAAATCCTAGTTATATCCAGGATTAATAGAATGCTATTTTCTGAGAAATTCAGGACAAAGATTTGACAACACGTTTTCAACGAATCATTAGGGATTTCTCCTGAATATTTTTTGAGGATTTTTAGGATTAATGCCGTTTATACTTAGATATGTGGGTCAAAAACGTGTCGCCGCGCCGAAAATATCTTTTTATCTTTTAGGAAGCCACAAATTCGTCAGCCTTTGCCTTGTTGTCATTCGCTCCCACCGCTCTTACAATCCAAACACATCTCCCGGCCATTGATGATTTTACCTTCGCTCGCATTTCTCGCCAACTCCTCTCCTTTATTCTCATCGCAGTGGCTCCATCCCCCGCTATTACAAGTTATCAGCTCTTTCAGGCTCATTTATCTGAAGCATTGAATTTCACATAAATTATCTCTCACATCATTAATTTTCTTATTTGATTCTTCTTCGCAGAATTACCATTTTTCTTATTTGCGATTAAAGACCATTGCTTCAGCGCGGAAGAAATATTTTCCCCCATATCTGTGTTTTAACTGCGTCTGATTGATGACAAAAGATTGTATCACTGGAATTATGAAGCAACATTTTTTCCTCCCAATATTCACAATTTCCTTTTTCCGATTGACTTCTCTGGTTGCGCTAATAGCTTAAAAAGACCTAAAGTGAAGATGTAAGCCGATAGATAACCTCAAATATCCACGCCTGCGGCATTAGTTATTTTCGTGCGAATTTAGTCGATTCGACAAAGCGAACTTTAGATATTATGAAAACTGCAGTCATTAAAAAGTTATTATTCATGCTAACTATAAGCGATCCATCCATTAGACAATTTTTTTATGCTAGCCAAAAAATTAATCCAGAAAAATTGGAAAATCAGTAGCGTTTTCAAATATTTCGGTGATCTATTTCTCTTTCTTACACTTAAACACATGCACTAAAATATGCCCGTCACGAAAATATACCTATCGCCGGCAGCAATCTTTAAAGGAATTTGATGGAAGAGAAAGGGCAGATAAAGGAAGAAACAATATTTGTGGGGAAGGCAGAAGGACTTTTGTTCGTTCAAATCACTTCTTAAATTTTTATAACACTTCGAGAGTCATATTGCATATGCAGCTAAACGAATATTTTTCCCCTTGCAAAATTAGTCAGTATTGCTTTTTGAAGCTACGGCAAATACTGAAATTATTAAATCACTATTGAGAATCTAAAATAATAGAAAATAATATTTTCGTGGGTGGTCTGAAAAGTTTCCGACTCAGAAAATTTCAGGAAAAATTTCTTGCATCTTTGTTAGGTCGGAAAATTTTCAGACCACCCTTGGAAATATTCTAAGTGAGAGTGAACTGAGGATAGCTGTTTAACAACAAATGCACAGGGTATGAGATTTGAAGGAAATGTGAAATATATTGAGAAGAGAATGAGAGGAAATTTGCGCAACGAAATCACTCTGCATTCAGCAGAGGTAGGCCTTCACAAATGGTAGGCCTGCAGAAACCCCATGCCTTCTCGATGTCTATTCCATTGTCCCTTGCCTCCAAATTCTCGTAAATGTGAGTAACTATCAATAGTATATTCTCTCTTTGACACACTACAAGGCAAACAGGTTATCTATTATACGTATATATCCATTTTTCCCTAATCCTTTTTTATCCATTAAAAATAAAATTTTTAAGCATCAACGTTTCATACATACTTCCCCCCTTAATGAAATGTACGTAAACAAATGAATCCCGTCCAATAGGAAATTATCCAGGTCAAAATGAGTGATTGGGACGATGTGAAATTCCTGTGTTGCAGTGCAAATTAGCGGATGGCTCCGTTAAAGTAATATTCACGACATCTCCCGCAGTCATTTGAATTAGTAGAAAAGTACTAGGGTCAGTCAAATGAAAACCGAACATCCGCTATAACATACAGGCCACTAAAAGCTAGTCTTTCACGCATCGATACTGCCATCTCTGTGGTAGAAGAACTCCATAGTGTGACAGCTCGCAGGCGCATGCATTTGTTGGGTTATCTCTTCATTGGTAGCGGGTGTTCGGTTTTCAGTTGACTGTCCCTCATATACATGCGTACACACACACACACATACATAAATCAAAACAGATATAGATTTTTAAAACATGTGTGAATAACTACATGCAAAACTACATATGTTGGTGTCCTTTTTTTGTGTTTCTGTTTTGAAAATCTATATCTGGGTTTTTATTTATTTGTTCATCGCCGAAGAGCGTTCTATTTCTATAAGCACATGCTGTATTTATCTTTTATATGAGTTTTCTGTGTGTGTATATATGGATATATTACTTTCGTCGCGTAATCCTCTTTCCATTCTCTAATTTTTTTAAGCGTTCATTTCAGCCTCGAATTCGCACATAAACCAATACCCCACTCCACCATTACTCCTAAATTTACTCTGCCCACCTTCCCCGGATCCTCACACCCTCGTCATTCGTTCATTTCCACTCTGAATCCACCACCTCCCCCACGCTCTCCCTCTCTCCTCTTCTTTCCTCTCTCGCTTCCAACAGTTTTCTTCGCCTCCCCTCCCACCAGTCTACACACAAATCTTCCCTCCTTTAATCCTCCTCCTCTTCTTCGCCCTCCTCCGTAATCTCTCCCCGCGTGTCGCCCTCCTCAGAACTTCAAAAACTCACTCACCCCCCTTTCCCGCTCCCACCTCGAGGACGGACAGGGCCCCCCGTCCCCGCCTAATCTCGCACCCCCGTATCTCCTTCCTCCTACTTTAATCTCACTCCTCCACCAGTACCCTCTCCACTCCGCCCTCCCCGCTTAAGGAGTCTCGCTGCCGCGGGCGATCACATGCCGGCCACACGGCCACACAAGCTCCTCCCCCCCAGCTCACATGCCTCCCTCCTCCATCCACCCCGCTGCCCACCTACTGCTTATCCCTTTCGTCCAAAACTTTCGGGGAGAAAGCCTTTCGGAAATGCCCGTCTGTCCGCCCGTCACATCCGCCTTCGGGACCCAATCTCTGTCCTTTCTTCGAATACCCGCTCCTCCTTTCGCTGTTTCCTTCCCCTCCTCATAAAACCCCCCCAACAGACGAACACATCGCGACCGACGGTCCCCGTGTGCAAAAACAAACACACATGCACGCGCGAACATACGCATACTATCGCGTTTAGTCGCACGGCATCCTTATAATTTTTTTCTGCCTTCACTTACTGGACACCACGCTTGGCGACAATTAACTTTCCCCCCCCCCTGCTTTCTGTCCCATTCGCTTCCTCCGTCTTTCTTATTCGTGAGCACACTTGAAAAGACACCCACAAACACACACATGCTCAAAAAATCCGCATAGACCAGCCACCCAACCAATGGTCACGGAAGTGCGGGGATGCCGAGAGATGGAGAGGAGGGTGGTTCGGAGAGTTGGGTGGTGGCTGGGCGGGAGTTGAGGCGAGGATGATTTCTCCGGAAATCCTTAAAGATATCTCATCCTTTTTACTCTCCTTCCGTCAACCACGTTTGTTTATTTGTGAGAGGCATCGTCCTCTTTCTTCGGACTCCTACCATTTGTCCTGTTTTCCTAGGACTGCTTCGTGGGACACGTCCACCGACTTTCTCGCCCTCCTCTTCCCTCCCAACTTGTGGACTAAAGGGAGAACGGGAGAGCTGGGTGGGAGCGGAGATCAAGTGGGCTAGGGGACGCGTGCGACAAAACAAACGGGAGTAGTAAAGTGTAAAGGTCTCGATTCTTCTTTCACGTCGAGGGGAAAAAAATCAAAACGGCTAATTTATTTCCACGTCGTAAACCTAATGCAGTGAGAACATGCGATACTACTACAAAAGTCCTGGAGGCAACCTACATTTTAAACCTTTCATGTTACACCATTTCCTGTTTTTTTCAGGAGAGGGAAACTCTTAAATATATGTAGGAAGATGAATGAAGTATTCATTTTGGAGATTAGAAGACAAGGATTTCAAGTTCAAGTCGTTTAATAAAATATTGCATCTTGAGCATGGCTTGGGAAAAAGTAGCAGGGTTCCTAAGCAACGGAATTTGCGCGACTATTACTTCTACGTAATTGGAAAATCTCTTATCATGGCGTATCCAATATCTCCGACGTAATCTCTGATAATTTTCACTTGCAGAACAAATAGAAGAACAATGAGTTAAGATAATTTCTTTTTCTTTGCAATCAAAATCACCTGTAAAGTACGGAAACTTTAAACCAAGCAAAAACTCTATTTGAAATTATTGAAATGTGTAGTAAGACTACTAAGAACTACGTAGATATATGAAATTTATTATTTTTCTTAAAACATTTATTGATATTTGAGCTGAAATCCTGACACTAAGAGGGGATAGAGAGGGAATCGTCGTGCCATGCATACAAATCAACAAATTGAGAATAGGCATTTACTATTGATAGAAACCATTGGAAAAGGGAGTGTAGAATTTTCAAATGGTGTTCAACGTAAAGGAAAATTTTTTAATGGTGTTGCCTACTGAAGAAGTGTTTTTTAAACTTTAGAATCTAAGTAGGTAATTTGATTCAACAAAGTATTATTAAATAAAAAAGCCTACTTCAAAATAAATAAGGGATGATATTTATTTATATAAAACAATTAAGGGATAATTGTATTTTATACACATATATAAACATTAATTTCACCCACTTTTAAAGTTCAAGTATTTATTTCCAGTTTCCAGTAATTTAAATCGTTAAATGTCGCACTACGTGATACAACTATTTTTCGTGTAATATTTAATACTCAGTTAAAATGTAACTGTTGAACAAAATTGGAACATTCAAATCACAAATCGCCAATTTGGATTCAAATTTCTATCGGGTTCCATAAAGGGAGCGATATATTTCATTTTTATTTTTTTAGAATGATATCGTACACACTCATAATTTTATTCAACAGTCACGATTTACTTGCAAATACGAGGTATATTCGACCTATACTTATAAACTCTCGGGAAATGGACAAATAGCCAGTAACCTAAGGTGAAAGAGAGAATTTCCCGAGAGAACGAGGACGTTACAAATTTTTCCTCAGAATCTTAACACGATCGTAGTTCTTAGAATTATTTTCACAAAATCATTCTACAAGTGAGTTTCAGAAAAAAATAAATTGTTTGGTACAATAAGGATTTTACTTCCACAATGCTTGAGACCTAAAATACAAGTCACTTGATGACTGATTGTGCGATGACTGTCCATAAGGCAAAAAAATTAACAAATTAATGTTTCCGCTTACCGTATAGTAAGTAACAGAGGGGGATCTAACTTTATCGCTGAATATAATTAAAGCAGCAATAATTTGTGAAGTTTTCGAAAATAACCGTTAAAAAAAATTAAGCAAGATTTCCATTTTAAAAATTTGTTTCTATCTTCTGAATGCACGATGTGGAGCAAAAGGGAGCATCTCCCACGTTCACGGAAAAAATGGCTGAAGGATTATAAATCCTGGTGCAATAATTAACGAGTTCCTCCAACTTCTTACCTCTATTCGATTTTTTCCCGGCGCTTTGTCCAACACAAGAAAAAGAAAAATGAAATGGAAATGCCTTCTTCGAAATCCTTATGGCTTGCAGGTAACACGTTCCAATTAGATATTTAACCCGAACAGCGGATTTACATGACATAAAGATTGGAAGAATGAAAAATACATAGTAGATGAAAGGAGATAGTTCGATTAAAAAATAAGTAGCAGATATTAATTTCGAGTATTGCTTTGAGTAGATCTTACTATATTCTCTTATTCCCCTGTTTTATCAACTATTTTTGTAACTTTTCACCTGATGTCATTCTACACTGGTAGTTGTACATCAGTTTTGACGTATTAAATGACATTTTAAAGATGTTAATAGGAGCGTAGATAATGGTTGTGTTCCTGATTCCAATGAAGAAATAATTCTCCGCAACAAGGTTACTCTCATCGGAAAGTTTCATATAGGTCGAGGAAGGAAGCCATATCTATTCAGAGTCCCGCAGTTGCCATAGACATACCACGAGATCCATCAAAAAGGTGTGTGGCAGGGAATGAAATCACCTGGTGGAATGGGTAAGGGATAAGTAGAAGAGAGGAAGGGTGTTTAAGGTGCTAGGTGCTAGGAAAAGGTCAAAAACATTCTTTAACATCCACTAAAATACGTCCAAATCCATATAAATGCTAGCGAAAAATTTCACTCCAAACAAGTTTTAATTTCACCCATTATTAAAATTCTCAAGTATACTAAAAATGAGGAAATAAAAATAAACCTAACCACATATAAGATAGGCTACCATATTGTTTATTCCTGAATTTCTACATTGGAATCACTATTGGATACCTTTCAGCCAATACTTCTCACATCATCGCATCACAAGGAGTCAAAAGTGTTGATTTCATGAGTGGATATTGTGGCCACCAAATGGTTGCGGCTATGGTTAGTGCGCTCTCTTCCCCAAGCGTCCACCGCGTTCTTCCGTATCCATTCCGCGGTTCCTCTCATTCCGCTACGACCTCGATTGGCGCCCCGCACCCACCCCTTTCCCTTAACCTGCCGTATGTTCTCTCCCTCTCAACGACATCAACTAGCCCTCATAAGCGAGCATAAAAGGATACCTTGGAATCCTGTTTCCATCCTGTTGTATTCGGGCAAGGGAAATGGAGAGCCTCTCTCAAATTCCTCCCTCTAATATTTGGCCTTGGCGGCGAGTAATTAGCGCGGAGCGAACTGGTGGGGTTACTGCCCAGTGGTCCCATCAGCAGGAGGGACTGGTAACACATCCGGCTCACTCACCTAGGTCTTCCTACTACTCAAGTCCATTCCGCCACCTAGGTCCTTAAAACTGTGCCGAGAGGAGTAAATAATCTCATATTACATTACTCTTGGTGAAACCGTACAGAAAACACTTACTGGACTTTACGAAATTACACACACGCAGTCTTTTCTTTCATAGGCTCCAGTGACAATGTGTATTATAATCTCGCTTTCGATAGGATGACCTCCAGAGAATGCTGGATGCGGTTTGATTAATATTCTTAGAAATAACTCGGGCGTACGATACTATTGATTTCTCCCACCCTTGAACCAATCCAGTCACTTCTTCCCTTCACTGCGATTTCGCTTTATCTTCCCCCCGACTCTCTCTGTGGGTCAACGTTGTTCATATTAGTGAGTGCGAATATATATATATATATATATATAACAAAAATTTCGAAATGGCAAAGTTAATTCAAGCATATATATATATATATATATATATATATATATATATATATATATATATAATATTATGTTATAACCAAAATATACTTTGGCACGCAGTTAATTTTCCAACTGACCGTACGTAACATTGTATTCAGCTAAGCTCCCGTCAGCATGTTCACAAAATGGGGGTGCAAATCATTATCGTTTATCATATGTTAACTTAAATGGAATTCATTTCAAAGTACCAAACAAAGCACTAATGGTGTCAGTAATATTTTAAAGGCAATGGCATTGTGCTCATTTTAATTCGATACTTACATCACTAGTATAGGTCAATTGCCTAATTATTAAAAATAGCCGACGACTGTTGGCAGTTACTAATTAATATTCATTCACCATCGATATTAGTAGTTCTTAAACATTTGCAAAAATAAATGGCACCGTAGAAAATGTTTGCGTACCTTGCCGAATGGTCGTGAGTGGAGTTCAATTAGCGCCTTGACATAATAGAGAAGAGACCGAAGAACGAAGTTCGAAGACTTCAAGTGAGGGAGAGATGCGGGCACCGACGCCCTCCAATGTTGAAGTGAAGAGCACTCACTCTCCCTTCAAACCCGAGGAGAGAAGTTCCACTCCCTCTGAGAGAGTCTGGAAGACAACTTCCGTGTTCGTTCGAGCGTCAAAGGGACGCCCCCGCCCCCGAGGACTTCGATGACTGCGCCTCTCGTCCACTGCCTCCGATGCGGCATCGATTAGTCGGAGTTTGGTTTCCTCTTTGTAGAGGCGACCATCGAATCGACAGTTTACCATCTGCCCGAACAATCATCAACGATGAACGCGTTAGAATGGTCGCGTACCTCTCCTTTTTAATTATTACACCAGGCTCTTTACTTTGATATTTCAATGTTTTAATTTATTACGAAATGTGAATTCCAATCACTAATACCATCCCCTTTGAGCTGGAAGCGCGTGGGCCGTTAGGAGATGAGGGAGTCCCGGATGTCAGTAATATGAAGGTTCCCCGTTACGGAGTCACATACGGAATATTTTGAGAAAGGTTTCGAGGGGAAAGGTCATCTTTCATCAATTTTGGCACCCCTAATTAAATGAAAGAATAATTTAACTGAGAGAGGAAATATATTTACAAAATATCGAATATAGCTTCTTGTGGGTTGAAATTATTCACCCCGAGCAACTGCTATGTCAGCCCAACTCATCAGATCTCACTGCTACACTCGCAATGTCAAAATTCTCGACACATCCAATAACCAACCATGGTTTATGAGAACATCCAGCTAGTTTCCTGTACATATATGACGTTTTATTTTTCTTTTCAGTTAAAAAAAGACAAGAGGGAATTAAAAAAATTGGTAGGTAAAATGTTGGATGTACACGTAACATGAAAACATTAAATGTTGGTTAAAATACCTACACATTGTAACACTGAAATAATTTATACTTCTCTCAGCTAAATCATCGCATTCCTCATACTTCATGTTTCAATGTCATTTCTTCACTATGACTAGTATATCCTATTATTATTATTATAGTTTATCTACCGGTTAAGGTAGGTTTTGGATGGACATAAACCACAAAATATTTCTCTTGTCCTAACAAAACACAGCCCAACATGCTACTCTACAACAAGGTCCCTGTTCATCTCCGAATACTTCCTTCCTCCCTACATACAATCCCATCCTATTCTCACCAATTCCTCGCTTACCTAACATTCTTCCCTCTATCACAGTCTTCAAAATCTCACTACCAATCAAAATGCCTTGCATCTATTTTCCCTGTTTTCTAATGTTTCTCCCAACAACCTCCTCCCCTCTGCTACCATACCTAGTATTTCCTGAAAATAAAAAAAAATCTGTTGGAAATAATAAATACATCACAAATATAGTGTCAACTTTGAAGCAAAGAGACAGAGGCGTGAGTTAGCGATAATAGTAACGGAACTCGACTTTACGTTATTATTTACACATTTAAGTAGAAAGCATTTCCGAAACATGTAAACATGCATTACGGAGGTGCTCAATTTTCGAAGCGAGTCACTTTGTAAAGCGTGGAATAACAACCGTGCCTAGAGCACTTGAATTTGAGTAAGATGGAAAAAAATCTTTAGGCAATGAAGTTAATTGTAGCCGATCAATAAAAAATTAAAAGCAGTTGACTCTTAAGTTTCATGAACTTAGTGAATCTTCATAAACTCGGCGAACAGTAATTGCTCCGTAGCAAGTTACTTCGATGTTACCTGCGTGTTCTCAAAAACTCCAACCTTACTTCGAAACAAAACATAAAGAATAAAGCATCCTGATTCCCGCCTAGACCGGAGTGAATCCAGACACGCCCAAGTCGTATACGCGGCACCCGAAATTAGGTTCGCCTGTGCCTTTGGGAGCAAGAGGCCGACATTACGTTGGAGTGCTGAGGCGAGTAGGTATTGACTCAAAAACAAATGTCCTAGCTTTAAGAGGATGACGGCACGGTAGTCACAAGGGAAACGGGAAACTTGAGGCTGTATTATACACCAAGGGGCCGGGACAGCAATCACGCTTCCGAGGAGGCCTTGCCTGCTCTTCGGGGCCCCTTCCCGCCGGCGACGTGCGCGCCCTTTCGCGGCCACGCATGACACCTCCGCGCGCGCCGGGTGATCGATTCTCTCCCACCGATGGCTCCGGCGAACGACTGAGGGATCCGCTTTAAACAAATTACAGGCACGCACGAAGGAGTCGCTTCTCATATTCGCACCGATTCCCTCACTCTTTCCTCTCGCCCATCGCCACGGGTGTAATCCCACGGGCAAAAGGAGTCTTTACTTAAATCCTTATTACAAATTCCCTCTCCATCGCCCTCGTCCCTATCCTCTCGACGACTGAATCTCGCCTCATCTCTGTCCCCGGCCTCTCCCTCTCTTCATCCCCCTCTCCTCACTCCAATTCCTCCCTTTTCCTATTTTCAAAGAATCCTCCCTTCCTTCCTGTTTTTCAAATTCACTCCGGACCTTATGTTTCGTCCATTAGCCCTGGAAGGGTGCATCGGGGGCCTCCCCCCCTTCCTCCTTTCTCACACTCCCCTCAGTCCTCGCACCCTCTCCAACATTAGCCCCGCGCTCCCCTTCTCGCCCCTAAAGAAAGAAAAAGAAAATAGACCCCCTTCCGCCCGCATTCTTCCGCTCATCCCTTTTTATATCAGTGGCTGTAACACTTCCCCCCACTCCCTCGACTCCTTTTATTAGGACAGCACAAGGTTTCCTTCTCTGCTTGGGCGTGTGTGCGCCGGAGTTTCTAATCCTCCAGTTTTTTCGTGAGATTGCTCCCCCTCCTCCCTCCACCCCCGTCTCACCGTACCGCCTCTCCTTTCCTTGTTCCCTTTTTCCCACTCTGTTTACATTATCCTCATTCATTCTCATTTCGGGTGAGTGTTTGTGTTTTCGTGCCCTATTACTTAGTATGTGTTGTCAAGTCGATCAAATGACATTACACATATGCATTCCAAACAGGCTTACTACTGTTTACCTAAATTATTGACCTATTATTCTTAAAGTTGCTGACACAATGACTTTAAGAAGAAAAATCAAATAGCTTATGAAATACAGAGATAAAGAATTTCAATGATGAACTGGGTACAAGGTCCACTATAAAAGTAATGTGCATTCTCTTGGAAAGATAGCTTTATTGGATGTGCTCGTGGACAAATGCTTAAACTTCTCCAAGATACTCTCCCCCTGCATCAATGCACTTGCGGAGACGTTTCTGCTAAACCTGGAAGGCACCCTGAAACTCCTCGACAGGAATGTCTCTCAGGAACGTTGTAACATGCTTTTTACGGTCTCCCAATGCTTTCCTTTCAGCTCTCTATCTTCAGTAACCGGGGGAACAAAAAAAGTCGCACAGAGCCTAGTCGGGTCTGTAAGGGGGCTGGGGGACCACCAGGATGGTGCTCTGGGCCATGAAGTTGGTAACGATGAAGGACGTGTGGCTGGCGATATTGTCATGATGGAGCTTGACCGTGTCTTTGATGTTAACCTTCCAGCGCGCGACCCGATGTTTCAATATCTCGAACACCTCCAAGTAAAAAGCTGAGTTGACAGTTTCTCCCTGCGATACGAACTCAAAACGGACGATTCCACGGACGTCAAAGAAGGCAATGCGCATCTTTTTGATGCGAGACTTGCCCCTTCGCGCTTTCTTGGGGCCGGCGGATGATTTTGTGTGCCACTCGCTGCTCTGTCTTTTCGATTCTGGGTCGTACTCGAACATCCAGGATTCGTATCCGGTTACGACAGAGTTAAGAAAGTTCAGCTAATTTAGAATGAAATCCAACAATTCTTAACATCGAGAAACTTGAAGTTCTTTCTGGTCTTCCCCGAACCTTTTCGACAGAAGCTTCATGTATAGTAGATCTTAAGCGTTTCCAGGTCCTCGGTCACTATTCCCTGTACCGCAAATGAGGACATGTGTAGGGTGTAAGCAATTTGCTGGATTGACGGTAGGAACGTAAAACTTCGCCCACAAGATTCACGTTTTCGTCGGTTCTGGCCATTGTTGGGCGTCCAGAACGGGGTTTGTCGGTGACCTCCTCCCGGCCCTCCTTGAACACGTTGAAGGCCTCTTGAAGTAGGTGGAATATTTCGGTTGAATTCTTTCCAAACTGCTCGCAACACGTGATGGTGTATCAGTGTTCAAGCAAACGCTCCGTCTCGCTGTGTTACAAAGTTGAAAAACACACTTCACGCGGAGGTACGTCTTTCCGCTGAGACTACTCGGAGAAAACCGGCAACCGGCTGCGTTGGATAGGCAGACCCCCAACCACATGTCCCGACGGGTTTTACCGTGCACCGATTGATAGTCGCGTCACAATAAAGTCAAGCGCATTACTTTTATAATGAACCATATACTTTAGTGTGATATGATTATGATTGGGACCTAAATAACAAAGGCCTACAAAAAAAATTTTAGTGCCGGGAATCTTTGTGCTGATTTTAACTATATTTGTAGAGCTTAATCCAAATATGAAATCCGTTTTTATTTAACAGCTCTACTTTTTTAGATATGGCACATCTTACGATTAGTTGTTTTAATATTTGATATATTCCGGAAAATAATTTTCAAAGTTAAATAAATCAATAAGCATACTAATTTATAACCACTATGCGTTGTTCCTTTTATTTTCAATAAACTGTCAATAAGTTTTATGTATATTTCTATATTGTAGGCCAATGAGATTAAAAAACAAAAATTGTTTGTATCGACTTCGGTAAAAGATGGCGAAATTAGTTCATAAGATATCCGTTAGATGGCATCCACGTTTTCTGTTCTCTTGACAGCCATTTTTGTTTCATTAGTTGCCTTTGGCTATTCGGAGCAGGTGGACGGACTTTACTTCAAAGTGTAACTTTTTGTAAAACATCATCTAAAAATGAGCTCAAGTCGAAGATGCTGTGTTAATGATCCTGATGTGTTTTGTTACGTTTGTGGGGAATATATGGTAAAAGAAAATAGGAAAAATATTACAGACTTTGTGAAACGTGCATACTTGGGATATTTTGATGTTAAGCTTGGTGACCAAGATAAAACATGGGCACCGCATTTTGTGTGTAAAACATGTACTGAAAATCTGCGGCAATGGACAACAGAACAAAGGATAAGTCTAAAATTTGGTGTGCCAATGGTGCGGAGAGAACCTGTGAACCAAATTGACAACTGTTATTTTTGCATAGTAAATGTTTCGGGAATTAATCGAAAAAAATCGCCACAAGTGGACATATCCAGATTTGCCTTCAGCTAGACGCCCGGTACCCCATTCAGAAGAAAAACCGATCCCAATATTTCAGACGTTACCAGATATATCTAAGAAAGAATTTGAGTTATTTGAAAACATTTCTCATTCTATTGACGATAGTGGCAGTGACTACGAGGGGGTATCAACAATTCCTCAACTATTTAATCAAGATGAACTAAGCGATCTTGCTAGAGAACTGAACTTATCGAAGGAAGCATCCGAACTACTAGCATCAAGACTGCATGAAAAGAATTTACTGCAACCCGGTACAAAAATAAGTTTTTATCGCACAAGGGAAAAGAATATGCTACCCTTCTTTACTCAAGAAGACAATCTTACATTTTGTTTAGACGTTAAGGGTCTTTTGGAAAAAATGGGACTACTATCACAATAAGATGTTAGTGATTGGCGTTTGTTTATTGATAACTCCAAGCGTAGTTTAAAATGTGTACTTCTTCACAATGGTAACAGGTTTGGCGCAATACCAATCGCTCATTCAACTAAAATGAAAGAAGAATACGATACAATAGCATTGGTCTTACGGAAGATAAAATACCAGGAACATCGCTGGGTGATTTGTGTACATTTAAAAATGGTGAACTTTCTTCTTGGGCAGCAAAGTGGCTACACAAAATATCCTTATTTCTTGTGCCTCTGGGATAGCAGGGACAGACAAAACCACTGGATTAAGAAGGAGTGGCCTAAGAGAGAAAACTTGGTTGTTGGGAAAGAAAACATCATTGCTGAATCTTTAGTTGAAAGAGAGAAAATCATCTTACCGCCTCTACATATTAAACTAGGCCTAATGAGGCAATTTGTAAAGGCTCTTGACAAGGATGGACCATGCTTCGGCTACTTAAGGCTAAAGATGCCCCATATAAGTATTGAAAAACTTAAAGCTGGTATTTTTGAGGGGCCACAAATCAGACAACTTACAAAGGATCCTGCTTTTGTCGAGTCAATGAATGAGATTGAAAAAATTAGCTGGATGTCATTTGTTGAGGTCATCAAAAATTTTCTAGGAAATCACAAAAGTGAAAATTATATTGAGCTGGTAAACATTATGCTCAGTAACTTCAAATCACTTGGATGTAATATGAGCACAAAAGTTCACTACCTACACATCCACTTAGACAATTTTCTTGGAAATTTAGAAGACACAAGTGAAGAACAAGGTGAAAGATTTCACCAGGATATAAAAACAATGGAAGCTCGCTACCAAGGAAGATGGGATAACCATATGATGGCAGATTACTGCTGGTGCTTAAAACGTGACTGTTTGAACAAAGTGCACTCAAGAAAATCGCGCAAAAGAAGCTTCCGATGTGTTGAGTGATGTTTTTATGTATTTTTTTCTTTTCAATTTATTTTATTACAGTAAAAATTTTTAGTATTTGTGTTCAATTGTATTGTAAAATTCTGTTGTGTTTGTGGGTGATTTAACAGCACTAGAAATAAATCAAGTCTTTATATTTAGTGGGTTTTATTATTAATATAATATTCCCATATCATCATGTAGAAGATTTTTTTACGTAAGTAACAACATATCTATATCTTGAAAACTATAGCTGATAGGAAAAAACTAGTGCCATAATTGGATTCAGCACCTCAATTGTTCTTTAAATTAGCATTAAAAGCTCCGGCACCAAAACCACTGTTGGCCTGTGTAATTAACGGTTGGATAGGCATTGGATTCCGTTCTTCAAAAACAGCAACAATTTGCAGGTATTTATCAACAAATGGTTTTCATTTGCCTACAATGATCTATTGAAATCCGTCAAAAAAGCAACTTGATACAAATACCATTCCATAGTTCATTGAGTGGAACGAGGTTTTCTTGTTTTCCTAATATTAGCCATTCCTTGTTAAATTATGACGATAACTTTACCGATAAAGGATCTCATTTTCTAAAACCATGCGTGAAAGAAATTAAAAATACATAAACCATACCATGCTAAAAGACATATCAGTCTTCTAATGCATATTTTCATGTACACTTTCGTAAGCTATACAATTTTAATCACAAAAAATGAGTGGGTTTCTGGCTTAAGTTCTCCGGCTTTATTATCCAACTGCTCTTCATTTCCTTGAAGAAAGGGTCATTTTCCTCACTGCATTCGTTCTACCAAGTGGACTGCCGCCAATGCTTTAAATCCTCCTGCCTTCATCTCGTCCACTGTTATGTGGCCATACGCAGCATGTATGTAGTGTGGTATGTGCGTGCGTGGACGAGGGAGAGAGTATATTCGCCCCCCCCTCCCCTCCCCCGCCGTGCCTATAATCCCATTTTGTTGCTCTGCGGGCCAATCTGGTGCGTCCACTTGCCCAATTTATCTCCGCTATTTCTCATTTGTTCCGTCATTACCCCCTCCCCCAACCTCCCCTCTCCTTCCGCCGCTCCCCGGTCGCCGCACTCCCCACCGTCGGCGCCGCACCGTTTAGAGCTCGGCGCTCCATTTACCGCTCCTCCCTCCTCCTTCATTACCTCTTCTTCGCCGCACCTCCCTTCGCTCCCTCCGCCCCGTCCTGCCAGTCTCTCCCCTTTACGCTTGTGGTGCTCCCTCGTGCACTCCAGGGGGGGGATCCCAGGGCGTTGCTGGCCTTCCTCGTACATGCGGCCCCTCCTCGTTCCCATCCGGCGACCCGCTCCGCCAAGTAGACATGGCCTCTCTGACATATGTTTAGGGTTTGCGAGAGATTACTGGAAGGATTTTTGGAACTCCCAGGCGCATCGAATGTGTTCAGCAAGAAAAGTTACACTTCTGAAGGCGGAGCGTAGTGAACCTTAGACATTTGCAACGAGCATAATATATTGATGATTTTGGTGCACGATAATAATTAATACCTCCACGTACTTGTGTTCCCCTTCTAGACGTACAGCTGAGGTCATTTCTGCCATTAAGTGTTGGTGGGTGATTTGGTAGAGGTAGGATATAAGGATAATGGAGCGTACTATTAACGAAGGCCCTAAAGGGTGCACAATTTAAATATATATACATATGTATTAAACTTAGATGAAAGCGTCACAGATGTGTATAATCATTTGTATGGTGTTAGCACTACGAACAAAAACAAAAACAGAAACACATAAAAATAAGTTCACACGTTTCCGAATTTCCGATGATATAGTAGATGTAAATATTTATTTATATTTATATAGTTGATATTACAATATGATTGATAAATTAATAAAACACTAAATGAGAGAAAAAATCAGTCTACAGAAGGTTGAAAGAATTGTAAAAACTCATATAAAAATAATTAACCAAGAGGTCAGAGGCAGTTTTGAGTTTTGCGAAATTATAACTTAAACTAATTTGGAAATCTTCGCCATTAATGTCCGTCAATCGTTCGGTAAAATACTCTAGAATCACCACAATGTACTCCCTATTAAAATTTTTACTCAAGTAACCCTAATGAACGTAAATGGGAGCTCGTGCGAGTGCAAAAAAATTCATAAATGCGGAAACTGTTGGCTTGATAAACTCCATTTTTTCACGACGCCCTGTTGACGACCACGTTTTGCTATAGAGCATGCATGAGCTCGTTTCGGGAAATATCCTCTTCTGGCGTCGGGAAGCCTCGACGCCGATACTGCTGTGCCCCCGTCGCCTCCCTCCAACCTCCTGCTCCCCGGCGTCTCTCCCCCCTCTCACCGCCCCCCTCACGCCCTCCCAGTTCGTCCTCCACCCCACTCGCACTCCTCCTCTCCGGGGCAAAGGCATTTCGGAATGGCGGTTTCCCCGGCCCGACACGCGTACCTCAATCACACCCACTGAGCACGAATGCCCCCATCATGAATTCTGCTCCTCAGTCAAAATGAATACAGTTCAATCGTCATCTCCCAGGGGAAGAGTACTCCCTGAAAACTTGAGGAATCCGTCCCGATTCTCATAAAAACTAGAACAATTCCATGCCATCCGTGTTAGTATTTTCTTTCCTAGCCAAACAGCTAGGGTATCCTTTTTTTAGGTTTAATCCTTAGATTCAACATAAGCATCTCCTTTAATCTCTCTCTCTCTATCCCTCCCCTCTTTGCCTAAAACTATTTTAAGATCTCAAAAGGGACGATACTGTTTTATTTTTTATTTTCGAAGTCCCAATTCAAAACAAAATGTCTGTCCCAAAAATGAGTAGAAAGATTTCTTGTCTCCAATACAGATGGCTGGAGTGGGGTGATTGTTGTTGGGAGATCTTGGAAAGGCAACGCAACAAACGTCATTTAACTGTGAGCATTTACTTGTACAGTGTCCGGATTGCTGCTAGGCAGGATCCCTTGTTGAAGGTCACGAATATACGAAGCCACTTTCCATGAAGCAATGACATGCGATATAATTGTTTATTAAGCTTGAAAAATTGGGCCCGAGGACTATGAACATGGTTAAGGATGCTCATGGAAATGGAGAAATTTTGGAGTGATGGCTTTCTGCTTACACAAGATGTTCAGGGAAGACTGAGATAGGTTGACGATTGGGAATGCCCTGGACATCCACCAACAACGCAGTGTGATTAAAACGTGGAAGAAGTGAAACACATGCTCAATCATGATTTACTCTCAAGCGTCAGGATGTTAGCTGAAGAGTTCAATATTCAGGAAATCACAAAGCATTGCATTCTTAAAGAAAATTTAGCCATGATAAAGGTGTGCCAAGATGGTCCCCAAAGGTGCTGTCGGAAGACTGCCTGTGTGATAATCTTGCCTTATTCCTCTTGGACCACTGTGATAGTGACCCGATTTTTTTAGAATAGGTGGTTACTGGTGAGGAAGCATGGGCCTTTGAGTGCGACCCAAGCATAACTAATCCCGTTGAGTACCACTTTGGACTACTGAATTATGTCAAAGAGGCCATGACGAGGTGCCTGAACGAGGGTCCTGTTGATGCCTTCCAGGAAGCATACCACAACTGGAGGAGGCACTGGCATTGGTGTGCAAGTGCACAATGGTGCTCTTATGAAGAATTCTAGCAAATTGTACTTAGATCTGCAAAAGTTTTCCCCCCAATTTTAATGCACTTATATATAAGTGACATTGTAGATTATTTAAACAGGTAGAATGGAGGACATTGAGATATGTAATAGATGATACTATCCAAATTAATTGGTTAAGAGTTAGGTCAACTATTTATAAGAATTTAAAAATATCATTTATTAACTTCAGATCTCATGTCATACTTAACGTTATTTCGACGGTTAAACAACACAACATGCAACATAGCATACATCCAGGTGCCAGCATATCTCAATGAAAGACGTTTGTAATACATTTTGGAAATTGATCAACCGCGAAGTTCAATTTAATTCGTTTGAAGTAGCTTCCGTAAAGTGTTCTTTATCGGTGTTCAGTTAAATAATGTTGAAAACGACAAAACAGTGCGTTGCTAATCAGTTTCAGGGCGAACAAGGAGTTATGCGTGTGATTAGAAACACATATTATCATATGAGCACGTGTGTAGTGTTTTCATGCGAAGTATCTATCTATTGCTATATTTTCCAATTCCGTCATACGCAGATTGGGAACTAATCCTAAAAATCGAAAAGTTATATAACAGTCACTGAGCAATGGGTCCAATTCCCTCCTCACTTAGCACTTCCTCCCCTCTCACAAATACCTTCCATCTTCCTTCCATCAGCCAGCCTTTCACTCGGAATTGCTTTTCCCCGCACTCTGGCGGGAAATTTTTCCTAAATTTTGGCATCGAATGTTTGTGTAGGATGCTAAAAAGGGAGCAATGAAATCGCTGCGAAACAAAAGGGTAAAAAATTATCTGATAGTCGTCATGCCATTGTGTGCATTTTTGACGACTTTGATGTCGTACGTATTGTTGCTTCTTATATTATTGCCACTAACGATCCAAGCGCCGCTGCCTGGTGATTTGATTTCGCCTATCACATTTCGCCCGGGAGGAGAAAGGCTTGCCGATGCCGTGAATGATGCACGGTCGCTATCGCCGCTGATTGAAAGAGGATTGATGGAATCAATGCCAATTTCCTTTCTGCGGGGGGCTGATGATTCATGGGCGCCATTACGTCCAATTTGGCTCAAAAAATGCCGAATCAACGCACACATGTAAGCGAGAAAATTTTGTGTATGCATTCAAGGCCAAACAAAATTTATAAAAGGGAACGAATGAATGGGGCGATTGTTTGGACCAACCCTTCACTGAATGAATGCACCATCCTTACACTAGACCAGGGTATGGACGAAGAATGCAAAATTTACGTCAAATAAGCATAATGCGTATTGAAAACCAAAAAAATTTTCAGAAACATTAATTTTCTAGAACGTGGACCTTTTGAATTAATCAACACGATGAAAATGCGGTTATTAAAGGAGTGGTAGTGTTTCCGAAAATATTGAAAGGTAAACGTTGAAGGATAATTTATTTTTGGAATGAGAATTTTTCAATTTTTTCCATCATTCGACGAGTTTAAAATTGAAAAGAAAGGCAGTCATGAGTCTGACAGAAATAAAACTACAATTTTCATTGTACAATAAATTTGAGCGTATGTTTAGCATTCGGCTCATTTTTGTGAAAAGGGTCAGTAGTCAATGTCAGTCATATTATGGAGACAACTGACGTATTGAATTAGCCCTGATACGCTATTGACATTTTGTCTTAATTTTAATTGTCAGTTGCGGATGTTACTGTCATATTCAATCGCTCTCCATTCATAAATTTGTAACAGTTCTTGATTAAATTTTGAAAAAAAAGAAGCATTAATTCAGCCACCTGCAAGGAGTCATGCAATATTCCTTATTTGAGAAGCAAATAACCAATATGACGATTCGAAACATATCGTTTTCTCGGGTAAACGAATACTTTTTCAGTAATATTAGGGTAATTTTTTATCACCTAATTAGGGGTTATTTTTTTAAAGTGTAGTTTCAACGACAGACTTATTCAAGAAAAGCAGTTATGGCAGATTCTGAAGATCATTTTTACTTATCATCTTTTGAAAGGCCTAAGTGGACACCTAAAAATAACTGGTTATTTGGTAATACAGCTCATAAGACAGGTGAATTGTTGGCTAAAAAAATGGTTCATGGTTGGCTTAAAAAAATTCAGGCTTAACATTTTATACTGCTCAACAATAAATTCAAGAGTATTTTTTTCCTTCGAAAGTATTCAACTGGCACAATTGTTATTTTACTATATTAAATATACCATATACTTTTGATGCAATGAATGTTACCGTAGAATCGTTTATCAAGCTCTGTCTTTTTTTCTTGCAATTTTCAACGATTTAGTTTGAAAATTCGGGAAAAACAACACCCGTAAACCTTTTATCCCATCTCTTTAATATCAAATTTTGACGAAATCATTTCCCTATAATATTTTACAATTTCAGGAGTTAGTGTAAGCGATTAAAGCTAAAGTTGTCGCCACTCTTCTATCGAAGGGAAGGAGTGAACTTTATGCGAAAAACCCTATTCCAACCTTATTTCCTCCCGATACAAAAGTATTTTGTTATAATGTTTTCTCCATTTCAATTTGTATGACTCGTAACCTACTTGTATTCTTCCGAGACTAGCGTGGATGATATCCCGCGATTTATTTTCTCAGAAGCGCGTCTTGGTTGAGTTAAATTACTGCTATTCAGTCGATACTCCTCAAAAATCGACATGACTGAGATCCATCGGAGGATGCTAGCAGTGCATATTGTTAGTTTTCTTTCGAAGTTTTCGATTCAGCAGCGAATTATCTTCTTGAACTTGCAATTTTGAAAACTCTGTTGTAGCTGCACATCGGGGACAATAAATTATCTAGCACATCTATCCAAAGGCAGTGCAATATACCGAGAACTTTTCAATGCGATGGAAGGAGAACAAAAAATGAGCTCATGAGTAAAAATATTGCAGCAATTACTAAACTTGAGATATTTGCCGAATTATTGTATATTTTTTCCGGGACGCAAAGCATGGTCCCTGCTCTGGTGGATCGATTTCGATGATGGTAAACGATAACTAGGACTAACACTTTGATGCATGGAGTAATGACGATGATGCATTTAAATATTTGGGTACGGAAGGGAGACGCAGAAAAGGAAGGCGAATGATGGGCCAAAGGTGGCTAATAATGGGAATTGAGGTGCTTCGTTCGAAGTGTTTATAGCGACTGTGTAAAGAGGCACAAATGTCTTGTAAACGATTGAGCCTCGTCTCGAGTTTTCAGGCATTTTAATTTCTCTGCGGAAACTTCTCCTTTTCCGTTTCTTAAGAAGCCTTCAACTAAAGCCGAGAAGAAACTTGGCTGAGAAAGACGTGGTCTTAGAAGGGAAGCAGAGATAGGAGAGGAAATTACTCGTCCTATAATAATTATTTATTCCATTATAAAGAATAATTTCTGATTCAATTCAAATTACCTTCGGAAAAACTGTAAAATAATCACTATTTTAAATTATATATTTCTTTTCTCTTAATAGCAGTTGGTACTTCGCAACCATCGCCAATTATTCAGGTTAATTACTCATACTCGATAAAACATATTGCGAAGAATTTTTGCATGATTATATCCAATTTTTCCCATTCAGTGCTAATTATCAAATGCCATCGTGCCATATTTTACTCATATTCCTCTTTGATTAATTGGTTAGATATTTATTTTGTCCCTTCATTTTCTTTATATCACTGAAAATGCTCCTTTCAGATCCAGTGCACCTTTTCATGGATGTTAATAAAACTGTTCTTTTTATTCTCTCCAGTACCGGTTGATTTGTTCAATATTAATCATAAGCATATGTTTGCACAAATCTTTGAACATAACTAAACATAAATCCATGCAGCATCCAAAGTATGAAATTCTCAACTAAGGTAATGCTTATATTTACTTATAAAGAGCAATAAAATTTAACCAAATCGCGTCTAATAAAGTATATCCGATAATAAATGAAGTGTTCAGCTCATGAATAACAAGACTGATAGTCATGCAAAAATACCAATCACTCAATGTATTCGAGTGGCATATTTTATTTTATTTGCTACCTGAACTTCATATTGTTAAATGAAATTACAATGCACAAGTTTCAAATTATGCATATTTTTTTCAAATTGGCACTGATTTTTACTAAAACAAGTTTGTTAACGAAATTTAATTGAACTGATTAACAGTATTACCTCTTGTTATTGCATAACTTTTATCGTAATGAATTTCCACAATTTATTGTTTTTTTTTAAATTAAGGTCATTTAATTTGTTTACAAAATATTTTTAATAATTTACAAAATAATGGAAGAGGGATGACATTTCAAAGTCAAACGAAGAAATTTCTATGTTCATAATTATATGTTATATTAAAATGTATATACAGGAGTGATGAAATGTAAGGTATATACAAATAAATTCCACCGCTTTTAGGAATAATTACGAGGTGGTTTATAGGTAGCAATCATCAAATTTTTACTGCTGTTTCGTTCATACTTATGTAGAGTTGATACATGTGCTAAGCGGGCAGAAGTAGTTCATATCAGACCAGGAATCGTTTTGATAACATGAAAACTTGGGGTTTATTGATATTATGTTTTACAAAGACGGTGAAATCTGGGTGTTTCTGAGGTTTCATTAGGGGTATTAACCGTAATAATTTCATTTCTTTCGGCCTTTTATGGTTAACTAGGAACAGCAAGGCGTATGCATTCATCGATCTCGAAGGTCCTACGTTTTCCCTAAGCGTGTCATACTATTAAGGTTTCGCGAAGCGTAATTTTGTGTGAATTATTATAATCAATGACCCGGACGGAATTAGCACGAGGAAAGGCATGACCCATAATATTAAGCATGAATATAGGTATTTAAAACCGAGAGGAGTTTTTCACACGTCTGAGTAATTTCATCAAGTCTATCTCGCCATTTTCTCCAATTCGAAACGAATCCCCATTGCGGTAAACTTCCACTCCATGCATGAAAATGAGTTGGAGTGCAATAAATAAAAACGACTCATGACTTGCGAAAAAGTTTCCAGGCTATTTTCTCAACTACTCCCAGTCGTGCTGAACGCTAAATACGAGGCAGAATTTCGAACTGCGAAAAGGACTCCAGATCGCTCTCAGAAGGAGAAAGTTCAATGCAAACTCACCCCGTCCCCCTTCCTCACTCTCCCCCACACGTTCATTTCAATCCCGCTCACCTCTTTCCCACCCCATTCCTCACTCTTCTCTCCCTCCTCCGACCACCAACCCCCAACCCACCCGCCCATCCATCGCCCACTCCCCGCACCTTCCGCTCCCCAGCAAATCCACAGAACTCTCTCACGGCACCCCGACAGCTTTCTGCGTTCCCCAAGCTTTTGCAAAGTTCTCTTTTCAACAAGTGATCCCTTACCACTACGGACGGTTCAACACCACCCCCTCCCCTCCCCAAACTCACCCCTCCGCATAAAATGCTCCCGGCCTCTCCCCTTCTTACTATCCCGCCCCCAACTTATTTTTAATCTTCTCCGCCGCCCCCCTCCCGCATGACACCCTACCCTCACGCACTCCATCCCCGTCGCAACTCCCAGACGCCTCGCACCCCCAGCATCACCCATCCCCACCAGCACCGCTGGTCCTAACTTCAAATTTCTTCTCCTTTCCTTCGCATCAAGGTATGTACGTGGCCCCCATTGCGGCACGGAGACTCTTTCACTCGCGTTGATCTGCTGCCGGTTACTTCGCCCAATCCGCCGCGCGGCGTCCCACACTCTCTTCCCCAGCTCTTTGGTGCGGTGGCTTCCTGAATGAGGTGACTGCGGGGAGAGGGAGATATCCCGCATTGCCTCGCACCCATTTTCATCTCATCTCCCAAGGGAGTCTTCCGAACCAGCCGGCTGGCTGCCTCCGCTTCCTCCCCTGCCCACCCACTCCCTCCTCGTTACTCGCTCTGTCTCTCTCGCGCGCATTTCGAAACAGCGGCATATCTTTCTCCCTCTCACCACATTCGCTTACCCGTCTATTCCTCCGTCCCTTGGCGCCCACCCCTCGAAGACCGTCCTTATTCCACCGAGCACGCGTGAAGTAATGGAATCCGGGAGGTGCCGGGCTCGGCAGATAGCGACGGGCGGTGATGCTCCATCGCGTAGTCGCGGGTGGCGAGGCGGAAAGGCGTGAGGGATTCCGCTCGGCGAATAAATTTTGATTACTTCCTCTGG
>CM073769.1:134964463-135011322 GCA_037158775.1 Hetaerina titia
TATATATATATAATATATAAAACTTAGACAGTAACACACAGCACGAGAACACATAAAAAAGAACACTCACAATAATATCTTGATAGTTTCGCACGGACTCGAGCTCCGTCTTTTTCGGAAGAATAAGATATGACTCATATATATATTATGTATGTGCAATGATACAAATTCACCAGATTCAAAAACTCATATTCTTAACCTTCAAAGTAATAATATTCGTTCATTATTGTATTCCAGTTTTTGTACATTTGCCTCTCCATTGATGTGGGCGCTCTAATATTTTCTTGCCATCTATTTTCTCTCTAAATGTAGACTATTTCCAACAATTCTGTGTCTCATTTTCTTCTGGTCGCTCAATAACAATTTCATGTTTTGATATATCCAAAACATTAATAAATAACATGTTAGATGCAATCCTTTTTCCACGTCAAATTTTATCCCTTAACATATATTAGAGGGGTCACCAAAGGCAACAAATTTTCTAACGCGTATTAAGATGCGTCCTTTCTGACACCAACCAAGCCAAGCAAATGATAAGTGTTATAGCACTAAATTCATTGTCTATGCCCTTTCATTTGAATTTTTCTCTAATAGGTAATAATTACAGATTTATTATAGAAAAATACATTCTATAAATATAAATATCCATTATACAAAAAAGTAAACTTGTATCTACTATATAAATAACGTCTAAAGACAAACAAAAAAATGCTGCTGATTTTCACCAAGAAAAATCAATCGATTACTTTATCTCTCAATTAGCCTGGGTTAAGATATTCTCATCCGGATAAAATAACATTTTCTGTGTTCCTATATCATACGAGTCATTATTTCTTTGTTATCAAACGCTTCTATATGCACAATTAATGAGTTAAGAGAGATGCATTAATCAATAAGAAACTCACCGATTGCTTTAAATTTTTTATCAAAATTTTAAAATAACTGTATATTTAATATAAATAGACTAATCATTCTATTGAAATTCAATAAGGTAGCAGGTTGTGACAGGTTCAATCCGAACTGTAAATTGTATGTAACGAGCGATATATTAGACGGTTATAATAAACACATTCATTGTATTTCATTATTTTAGCCATGAAGTCAATAGAAATACTCTAGCATCAATGAGAGCACAACTAAACTTATCTATGATTCCTTGCATGGTATCAATTTCCTTAACGTGTAATGATCATGACGTAAAATTGTGTATACAAATTTCTAGATAGAAACTCGACATATTTATGAAAATAAATGCATGAATCGACAACACTGGTTCCCGTTAATAATTGTAAATTTGTGGGAACTCCGAAGTAAACACTGATATTAAATTTTATAAGTACTAGCAAGATAAAAAATATTTTTCATTAAGATGCAAACATATGAACATTTATTCTATAAGAGTAGTTTGCAAGTTCTGACTCATTTCAAAAAGAGAATGGCGTAAAAAATTTCTATTTTCTTATAGCAGAATACGTGCGGTGCATTTCATGCGTAAGGCGGCAAAACGATTCTCTATGACTAAAAAACTGTTCTATTCTTTATGACTTTCAAAAAACATTCCAAAATGATCGCAGTTACCTATGCTTTCCCTTTCGTTTCCACATGATGTTGGAATCTGTAGCATTTGAAAACATTCCCTGCATTCCTAGGAGCCTATGTTTTCTCCTTTCGTATTTGGTTCATTTGTCACACAAAAAAAGTGATAGAAATTTTTGTGATGTTGGATGCTCACATAGTCATTGGGCACGTAGCAGGAGGATTCAGAAGCCTCTTTCCTTGATTGCTTTGAAAGCCCGCCAGAAACTCACTCCTGCGATGAACTGTGGTTATAGATAGTTCTTCGTAGACTAAACGTCCCCCTATTTCATATCAAAAATGATACTTTATCACCATGGGCAGAAATTTAATATCGAAATATTCACTGCTTTTTTTATGAAAAATAGGTATTCTATTCGCATTATAGGGATCTATATTTATTTATGATACATGTGACACCAAGAAGAGATTAAAATTTTCACTACTCTTTTACCTAGAAAGGAGAAAATCAGTCTTTTCAAATAGTAGCCATTAAAATAGGAAAATATTTTGTGAACACATTTCATTCTATTGGAAATTTCCGAGGGAATCACATTATAAGTATGTAACTTCATTTTTGAAAATAATATGAATTTTGGAGAAATACGCTCATATTGTCTAATTTAGTTCATATTGATTCGATAATATGCATACATTTCGGCAGATGTGTTGCATTATCTCTAAAAACATCGCATTATTTTCCACTGTATTTGCGAGAGGTACTTGTTAAGTTATGATACCGCAGTTAGTTAAATTAAAAAAATAAACTCTTAATCACCATCTCATTGAGGGAGGGACAACTTCCTCATGTGGACCGAAATAAATAAATGAGAAACTTAAACAGAGGAGAGTACGTATTTCTAGAGCCAATTTAGTCGCGATTAATTCTCATTCATGTGAATTATATTGGAACGAAAAAGATGACACACCTAAAAAGACTGAAACAAATAGGTGGACGTGATCCTTTGATCCAACATTAATCCATAAAGCAGAGCTCTACTCCTAATGCCGTTTTTTCTCAAGATCGAAATTTTTTTTACTAAAAAAGATGGCATAGAAAAAAATATGTCGGCGCCTTGGAACTTGTGGGAAAACACAAACTAGGGAAGACGTTCGATACGGACTCCTGCGAAACGCCAAAGGTTTTTCTTCACCCTGTGAGTCTTGGTTGTCTCCGGAGTGCTCATCCCTCATCTCGTCCTCCCGTGAGGGTTCGGCGAGGAGTGGGAGGCCCGGAGGGCGTGGGTGGGTGGGTAAGAACGAGGCCCCCTGTAGCAGTGCATCCCATGATGCTCAGCAGCCTCCCGAGGGCCCCGTTGCTCACTCCCTCCTCCGCCTCTCCCCAGCCCCCTTCTCCCCTGCCACCTCCCCCTCCCATTTCGTTCGCTAACGCACATTTCCAGCGCTCCGTGTTTCCAACAGAGTACCAAGGTACCTATCAGCATCACATTATGGTATGGCATTAATTGGTGCCGTAGGTCTCACAGAAAAGACCCAAAAATATTTGTACGAAGAAACTGTTACGAAAAATAATGACATGGGAGCATAATATTTTTTATTCTGTTGAAGTATCTTAATTAAATGAAAAATAAACGAAAGGTTAATATCTTATCGTGCACACTTCATCATATCAATACGAAAAACATCATAACTCTTTCCGATACATTTCAGACGAAATATATTTACCATTTAGTGGCAATTTTCTATTAGTTTTATTGATAACACTCAAGTTTCTACATGCCCAATATATACCGTCATTGCAGTGTAACAGACAAAAATATCTTCAGCAAAATAGTCATAAAACAGGACATGGAACATGAAAAATAGTCTTGAATGGAAATGTAACTAAAAATTACATTAAATTGCATTAGTGATAGCCTTAGGCTTACGTAATCTATAGCTTGGATCTAAAAGTCCTTGGTTTATTCGGGTCATCGTTAAATTTACACTGTCGTTGAGAAAACGAAGAGTAATTAATCAATAAGTTCATTCACAAAAATGATAAATGGAAATAGAAAAATGTGGCGCGTTTTATTTTCACTTCGAAATATCTTTTTTTGTCTTACTCGAAAGCTGTCGTGAATCCCCTCCGGAATCTTATTGTCTCCACACACACGCTTCCTCTCCTCCTCCTTCCCTCCAACGATTCCTCAACGGGTAATCCCTTCCTTCCCTCTCTTCCCATCGCTCATCCTCCTCGCCTGCTCCTCAGTCCTCCCCGTCCATCCCCTCTAGTCCCTCCCCTCGAATCCCTCCCCAACCACCGCCGAGCATATCTCGATCCCCTGGAATTACCCAAAATCTCTCCTCACACCGCACTTCCCCTTCCGGCCGCACCCTACCCTCTCTCCCGTCCCACATTCAACTCCATCCCCTTCCACCGGGGCCCTCACTCACCCTCCTGGCTTTCCTACCAACGAATAATAATAGGATCCAACCCATCCAGCGGCGGGCCGCATGCTGGGGCCTCGCGAATGGACGGTAAATAAATCGAAAATATATTCCCACCGCAACAACCTCATTTCACCCCCTCCATTGGTCAACAGACACGGGATATAACACTCTTCAGCAACCTACGACCTTCAGCGGTGCCATCAGATTACCCTTACTGTATTTTTAAAAAATGTTTTAATTCTTCCCTCATAACTTGTCCCAGAGTTGATTTCGGCTTACGTAATATTCAATAGTTGATCCTCAAGAAAAATTCGCAAATACAAATTTTCACTATTGAGTATTATTAACATCAAATAACCGTTACAGGTTCGCAAGGACCACTTCATTTCAAGATGAAATTATCTGTGTGAGGTTTTTTTCTATCTTAAAGATTTATTTCCAATTGTGCGTTCAGTAGATCAATTATTCACGATATGACGAGCGTAAAATAGTTTTACATTAGTTGAGAAATCTGATGCTTAGAAAAAGAAAGATAATTCTGAAGTCCAAACCCAAATGAAAATAATATCTCCCGACGCACAAGCACGAATACACGCCCACGCCCATACAGGTGGAGGAGAACGCACACACGCACACGTTGCTAGCAATAAAAGAAATAGATTCATTAAGTGCTGAGTGAATGCTATATCAATATTTTAAGAAATTCAACTTTATGCGAGTCACTAAAACTTTTTCATGAGCAGCAGCGGTTTGTAGAATATCCTTCCGATGGACTCGGCAATGGTGTCGCGCGATTATGCGTTCACTTTCACTTTCCGGGTTTTTCCATTAGGAAATCCCTCATATCCCTGTTTTCATCCATATTTCCCCATCAAATTCCAACTTTCTTCTTTCCTCGTAGGGGGGGTGGGACCCCCCTCCCTCCCTCTCCCTGTGGGTACCCTCTCGCTAACTTCTCTCTCCATCTTTTCTCACTCAAGACTTCTCCTTCCTCAAGTCGCTCCTTTTTTCTACTCGCATCAAAGTCACCCCCTCGTTCCCGGCCGTATTCCATCCAACAAAATCCATTTCCTACCGCCTCCCCCCTTCTTCGGCTCCCCTCCAGGGTCCTCGACAGCTCCCAAAACCTCACTCCCGTCTGAATCATACTCCCCCATTTCATCCACTCCCGGTCCAATAGGACTCGAAATGGAAAGTCATGTCTCAGGTCTCCCTCTTCCCACCAATGCACTCATTAAACCTTCCCTGGTCGTCATCTAACGTTCTTTTCCTGGGCCAACGTGGAGAGCCTCTCTCTAGAATAAGATTTGTCCCCTCATTCATAGTGGTCAAATCACACCCGACCTCACCGATGCGGGAGTTTCCTTATTCGCCGTCAGTCGATTCTGCGCCCTTTTCAAATCTGTTTGCGATTGGTTCGGCCATCGCATTAGAAAAATCTAAATCTTTAACTATAAGACAAATCCAGGGTCGCTTTCATTTGGAAAGGAGTGATATTTGACAATATAATTAAAAAGTAGATTTAGCTTTTCATTATTTCCAGACCATGTTTGACCTTCATAACAACCGAATATTCACTGTTATAAATGAGTACATTTCATGCAGTGTGAAAACTCGTTTATTTTTAAATCAGTGAAAAACTGGCATTGACCCTCTTCCAAATTGAATTACGCTCTTAAAGTAAAATGAATTCTTTAGTTTAAGCCAAATCAATAGATAACTTCCTATGTTTGTATTAAACAGTGAACTTTGACAGCGTGCAATATGTAGGGTAAACGGGTAAAAGAATTTGTTGCGCTCATCTGCGGCTGCAAAAAAATAAAGCATTATAACTGCAGTAGATTAGGAGAAACAAATATTTACCAGGGACGATAACGCTGAGTTTTACACATTGCAAAGATATGCTGCAGCCATTCAATAGCTTTCCACGATTGGCAATCTCGTTTTTTTTACGGATCTCCACTCGGGTTAATTGCATTACATGGCTCGGTGAATCACTATAGGATCAAGGTTCGAGCGGAGGTTGAGGTTAAGGACGAAAGGTACTTCATGAGCGGCAATCGTCAATGACCTTGTCACAGTGCGTCACGTTGAAAACGCCACCGATGGAAAATATTCAATACACGCGGAGCACACTCGTCCGTTCAACGTCGGGCGTTTTCGCGTAGAGTAACCTCTATTTCACTGCCTCAATTCTTTACAGAGTTGTCCTTGACATTTTCACATGCATTAAAAGAATCTAAATCAATCTATCTATTCTTAAATTATGAACAAATGCAAACGCTTTTCCTCGAACGAAAACTGAAGTGTTAAAAGTTATTCATCTCGTAGTGTATCAAATATTTTCATGCATAATTTAGATTTGAAAAAACAAAACATACATACAAAAAATAAAGTATATCGCACAAATGTGTTTAAACTGGAGTGTGCCGAGAGAATTTTCATTCATGTGGAAAATGCTTTTTCAAATACACAGGGTTGTGGGGGAAACCTTTTCATATTTCTTAGGAAATGGAGGATACGAAATTTTTTTAGTGACTCCTTAATTTGTAAATTTCGTCCAGAATTCCTGGTTCCATACGATCGAAATTGCTCCGCATTCAAACCAAATGATAATAAAGTAGCACGAAGAGGCTTTGGTGAGCATTAGCGGTGATGAGATGTAATGTATTTAGCATTTGGTCATGCCACACTTTGCGAAGGTACAACAAACATTACGGTAAAATAACAAGAGTTATATATTCCTGAAGCAAAGGCTATGCCCCCTATAATGAACACAATGGGCTGAAAATTATGGGGCAGATTACTTTCAGGCGTTTCCTCGAATTTATGCCCCCAAACATTGAAACACAAATGGACGTGATGTAAAAATGAGATAGCGAAAATTATAGGGGAGAAAAATATGTATGTTGCTTGTTATTCATCTCATCGCGCAGCTTAAAGCTCCTTCTCTCAGATCTAGGAACGAGAAATTTTATTTTTTTCTCTCTCTCCCTATCTCCAAGCTTGCGATGCAAAACCGTGTTTTTTTTGGAATGTTTCGTGTATGAATTCCCGCACGCTCCCCGGTTTCCCCATCCTCCCTCGTTTTGGCGCAGCCCTCGTGTGTGTGTGTGTGTGTGTGTCGCTTTCCTATCGATCCCACGCCCCCTCCCCGTTCACACCGCCCCTGCTCCTCGCACACCCTTTCCCCCGACCGCATTCCATCGCATCCCCCTCCAATCTCTGCCTCTCGTGAGCCCTTCCCCCCACCTCCCCTTACCCCTCCCCCGACACACCAATACGCAAAAGCGTTCACTTACGCGCACTCTTTCCCAAAAGGCTATTCGAAAACTCTTGGTGGTATGGCGGAGGGGGAGGGAGGGATGAGAGCCAAATAATAAATCGTTGGAAAATACATTTTCGCGCCTCTGCGTGATTAAGCAGAGTTCCGTTGTATGTTTCAATGGATTCGAACGGGTAAGCGACTCGTGGGAATAATGTGCTCACACTCCTTTAACACAGCGTCTGCAACTTCTTCGCGTTCACTAATTATGCACTAAGCTTTTTTCGATATGGTAGGGATTTTCGTTATGACATATGACAGCTCATAGGAGCTTCTTCCCAGGAAATTAAAGTCGCTATTTTGCAAATGATTTCTAATAATCCTATGGGAAGTAAAGATGAGTGACATTTTTGCAAGGAATAATATTTCCACGATATATTTTCATTGGTTTATAATGCGGTTTATTAAAGGATGGCACTTCAAGAGCATTGTGAACGTTGGTTCTTCCGTTTCAATGGAAAGGCTTCATAAGAAAAGGAAGGGAGTATACAAATACCAAAAAGAGAAAAGTAAAAATATCAACTGTGAAAGTAAATTAGTGGAAAAAATATAATGAAACAGAATATTCCATTAAAAACCTATTTATTATTTATTTGTCACGTAAGTTCGAAAAATTAATTTTTAAATTCAAAAGTAATGAAAAGAAACCATTTTAATACATAAAACTAATGCATTTGGATGCACGTGAATAGAGAGCCAAGATGGTTGGTAAATATCGTCATAATCCCACCACAAGTATGTTATTTTAATAGTGGTTGAACGAAATTAACCAAATGCACATATAAATTCAAACTATTTTCGAGGTTGCCCTCATTTTCGTTTTAGAAAATATATAAGGAATTAGATAACTGATTTTGACAATGCATGCTCCATTGATTTCTTTACTGCCTTTCATAAGAAGTTGTGTAGAATGAAGGAGAAGGTAGTCAAATTTTTACATTACTAGATGTGGAAGAATTGTCATATGGAATAAAGTATTTCCATACAAGATGAGAATTGTTGAACATAAAAAAGACTGTTTTATTTTAAAAATTAGAGCCTTTCCAGTGAAACTTTTGACCCTTGTAAAATCTTGTTTAAATAACTCTCTTTCATATTTCCATGTAAGTAGGTTTATTCTTTTTACAGATATGGTGGTAATTTATAATTGATTATATCCATACCTATCATACACGCAGCTCTCTGTACTAAAAGTATTAACTGGGGAAATATGAAGTTAAAATCGCCAAATTTATTCCGATTAAGCTTTTGTATTCTCTCTTATATTTTAATTCATTTCTTTACAACTGAAAGTTTGCCCAAAATGAAACAGAGATATACAAGCAATGCTTTTAAGAGGTTCCCTCGTCGCCATCAGTACTTCAGTCTTAAGATAGGTTTCCTGCAGCCCTCCATTTTTCTCCATTTAGCGTCTATTTTCTTATGTGATGGATTCTCAGTTTTACGTCCATCTTAACTCCACCCTAATAAATAATTATGATCGTCCCTTGATCACTTATCCCTTGATCTTATTCGAGGGGTCATACCTTCAATTGTTCTATCTTTTTCTAATTGATCCATTGTGCCTCAACCTGTGTGCAACCCACCTCGTTTTCCTTAACAGTAGAGTTCTCAATGTTGTTCTTTCTTCTCCTCTATACATACATTTGTACGTACTCGGCCCTCACTTTGTCTGCCCATTTATTCTTCAGCGTTGCCCTCAAGCACATGCTTCAAAGGCTTCTATTCTTTACTGGTACACTTTTTCAATCATCCAGGTCTCTGTTCCTTAGCGTGCAATTCTCTATACGAACATTTTGATGGACTGCTTCCTTGTTTGCAACCTTAGGCTCTTTGAATATATCAGTTGTCTCTTCTACATGAGCAAAGAACAGAGTGTTACATGAGATATGCATCACCCTATGTTGGTTAATATCTTTCCTTCCCAAGTCATACAGCTACCCACGTATATGACGTACATGTATGACAGATTCATTAGATTCAATGCCCAAATTATGGTATACTATATACCTTCAGCTTCTCTCTTCCACACACAAGAAGTTGAATTTTTTTCTTGTTAATACTCATTATATTCCCGAAATACTTAATCCACAGCACACAGTCTCTTTCAGGTCCTCTGATCTTTTTACAACTACTGCAATGTCATCTGCGAATGGGAGCATGTTGATTTTTTTGCCATTCATCTGGGATAGTTTGATATCCAATTCTTGTGCTCCTTTTATTGCCTCTCCTAGATACATGTGCACCTTGAATGGTGCTAACAAGATGTTTACATCCTTGCCTAATTTCTTTGCATATTTTGCCTTCAATTTTTCTTTCTTTTTTTCATTTGCATAATTTTTACCTGATTCTAATAGCGATGACGGATTGCTCTTCTGTGGTAGTAGGCCATTTCAAGCTCTTCTACTAACTTGAACATCTTGTTCCAATTGATGTTATCAAAGGGATTCTCCACGAGTCCTTTCCCTGCGAAGGCCAAGCTTACAATTGTTACATGTGGCATGCATGCATGTATCAATTTTTTGGCCAGTGCTTGCAGTTGACTTTGGCTGAGTATTGCCTCTCTTGCTTCCCGATTTTTTCTGAATTCAAACTGGTTCTTTAAAAGTCTTTCTTTAATCTTTCATTCTAGTCTTAGATGTTAAACAAGTAAGTATTTTCCACGCGTGAGATAACAAGCTGACTGTTCTTCAAATTTATTTGGCATTGGTTTATTCGATATTGCAGTAATTATATCTCAAAATTTCGCTCGTAGTTTTCTGCTATCGTAGTTGTCCTTGATTATTCCAATGAGAAATTCATTCGCTTTGACCACGAATGCCTTGATTTTTGTTCGTTTATCTCGTCAACGATTTGCGCCTTTGTTGAATTTGTGTTTCAGTGTCTCCGGTCTCAGTTTGCCTCTCTCTATCAAGATTTCTCCTTTAATGAAATAATTTGCAAATGCTTTTAGGCATAGGCAGAATTATCGAACTGTAGAGGTGTAATCGTGAATTAGTCTATTCCCTTAAGGTTCTCGGAAGTTGTGGCATTTTTTTGCGATTGTCTCTTTACCAATTTATTCGCAATTTCGCCGTTTCCCTTATTCATTTCCTTTTTAATTTTTTCGCATTATCTTCCCATTCATTCACCCTTGGCTTTCTTATTACTTGGTTCTGCATCTTTTTATAAATGATTTCCTCAGTTATAATTCATTTGATTCCCTTCATTTCTTCTTGCCTCTATGCGTTCTCTAATTAGAGGTGTCATTCATGTCCACTTAGATTTCGCCGTCTTATTTACGAGTTGCTCATGTGCTACTTTGGTTATTCTTCATTTCCTTCAATCGACATTTTCTGCTAGTCTCATTTGTTCCTTCTATTTTTCTGTCGATTGTTTCAGTGGACTTTTATCTTACTTGGTTTTATTCCAGTGTCTTTGCAGTTCCATCTGGGTTCCCGCGTTACTTTTTTCATCATGTTGTGTCGCAGTCGGCTGTTCATAATCACCAGGTGTGGTTCCTTTATATATCTGCGCCCGGATGGCTAGGCTCCCTGTAGATATTAGTATTTGGTACCAGTGAAAGTGTCAAAAATTTGTTGAAAAACCCGGTTAATACGTACATATTCTCCTTCAGCGACTCTACAAATGAAATGCTGTAAAGGACCACGCACTCAACCTCAGCGCACTGAACAGACTACATCTTTTCTTTTCTCTCTCTCTCTCTCTCAAAATCAGACTGAATTTGTATCATTCCTCTTCAATCTCTTGGTCTCACTCTTAAACTCCACCAGCAAGCCACTCTCTGCGGTCTTTTTTCTTCTCCCAACTTGAGGATATAAGTTCGAGTACGTGTACATCAGCGGGAAATGTAATTCAAGAAACAGGTCAATCTTCAAAAAGATATCTCACACAATCCACATCGGTGCTAAATAGTACAAAATATCTTAAAAATAATATCCTAGGAGTGTATAGGTGATAAATAATCATATTTATAAATACTGAAGATTCCTTTGGCTTTTTAAGTAATTTTTACGATAAAAAAGTTTCATCACATAAGCGGCACTTTCTGGGATTATCTATGACATTAGCTTTTACGAAAATTGCACATGACCAAATCTATTTTTAAAATAAATTATTCGTTAAAACGTTCAGGTGAAGTATCCAATTCATTGGCAAAAATCACTTTTGTTTTTTCCGTAAAGCTTACGACTCTTCTCCCAATGAGAATTACGTTTGTTTTATATTTGTTCAAATCTTCCTCCATGTCTCTGTCATTGTTCTTCTCTATCCATTTTCCCCAATTTCTCTACTTCCTACCCCGGACACTCTCTTACTTCTGTCGTTTTCAAACCGAGAATTCCAACTTTTCTTCACTTTATCTTCGTCAAAGTCTCCTTCTCCTGAAGGAAAGGTGGAATGACACGCACAGAGACGTCCCACTTACTTCCCCTCTCTCCCTCAGTCTCTTTATCATTTTCCTCATCTAAGAAGAGCAAAGGAAATGGCTCCACAATCGCGAAGAAATTGGAAATAAATTTGCTTCCGGAAATTAATAGATTTTTCAACATGATGTATTGCAGGAGAAGGTAATCTATCTCTCTCTCTCTCTCCCAGAAAAGAGGAGCTGCGCGTGACTTATTTCATAATGAAAAACCGAAGGCTCGTGTGCTGAACTTCCTGATTACCTCTTTGATCCAACTTATTCGAAGGGGAAATTTCAAATATTTCAACTTAATTCAAAGTAAAATCTGTGACCGTATTCACTATTATTGGAACAAACTAGTAATAATTCCAGGAATGAAAACCGTTTTCTTCTAAACCCTGCACTCTCATTAGGTGATTGTAATGAATAAAGCCAGTCAGTCTTAATTTTTGGACTTAATATGCAGCGTTTTCGCTGGAGATGCCTTCCAAATGAGCTAATGTCAAAGAAAATTTGTCTTTCGTCTTTAAGTTGAATCTGCCTCATAATTGACACTGATCATCATTACCAAGCAACAAGACGGAATGCAATTTACATCTCCTGCCGGGGCGACGATTAGATTAGGCACAATTTCCATCACGCAGAGGAAATCGTTTGCAATTAACAGCAAAAAATCTTTCTTCATCACTTGGAAGTACGCTTCTGTCATAATTGATCCCTGAGAGTAGCATTGTGATTATTATATTTAAGAAGGACTTTCGGGGAGAGTTCACTGACTCCCTTTGCTGAAGCTCGTTTTAATTTACTGTCGCATTTCCTTCCAGGCATTCTCTGACAAAATGGCCCTGAACGGCATTCCGTCTGGAATGAGAGGATCTCATCTTGTGCGATTGCCCGCTCACATCTGACCCTGTGGCAGTACAAAGGGATTCTTGATGCGAATGGAGAAAGCTCTGCCGTCGTGAAGCTTGAAAGTTAAGAAAGTTCGAATGAAATGACTTTAAGTTCTAAGGACAACTTAAAAATGAGAATCGTCGTGGAGTCAAACAATGGAGGGGAAAAATTAATGGCCTACTTTAGGTCTCCATGGCGTTGTATTTTGTCACTAAAAGGCCTGTGGATATAAGAAAAGTAGCCAACAAGCGACCTCATTAACGTAAATTTAAACCAATAAAAAACATGGTCGCAAAAAGACGACTCATTTTTTAAATTTATTCGCTCACCTCCAAAATTTTCCAAATATTTTATCTAGATTGTAACTTTAAATACCAGAGTTGATCGTATTTTCTTTGCAACTCACGCTGTCATATTATTTTTCATGGTAGTGGTATATACGGTTGAATATGGGATTCATTCCCTGTTTTTCAAAACTTCAAAAGTATTTTCTAAGTAATATAATTACATCAGAAAACGGGTGACAGTTATAGTATTTCATTACTAGTGACAATACTTAAGTTTTCAAATGAAGATATGCAAGGAATGAGAATGATTTGGAAGTAAACCCAGTGGACCCTGGGCTTATAATTCATCATTTAGAAATACTGACTGCCATTCTTATTCTATTAATCGATGCCTCGTAACTTATGTTTAATTTAAGGTAAACTTTTTCCTCGTTTGTTGATCTTGTTGATGTTGGTTTTGAAGCGTTGTATCCTAGTGAAAAAAATTCTGAGGACTGTAGAATTACGGGTTCATATCGGAGTGGTGTATTTGGGCATCTTAGATAAATTCTGAATTGTATTATATTCGGGGTACCGCGTCTTTCTGAGTTAAGAGTACGTGCATTTCTGATCTCGTATCTTATATGTCTCCGATGAACGAGCTGTACCCTTAATCAAAGTCGTGTTTAGAGCTGTACCCTTAACTAAAATATAGTTTAGATATTGGGAAGGGAATGAGTGGTCAATTTAGAGACAATAAGGAATATTGTACATTTCACTTAATTAGGAATTTTAAATAAAGGAGTGACAGCTATGTACGCAGCATTTTATATGGTGAGTTTAAAATTGAGTGAAAATAATGAGTATAATATTTGCATCGATGGACCTTTAAGTCTTAAATCTTGAACAGCATGTCACTAAGACGGTACCTTTCTAAAATTACACCAATTCATTGCCAGTTATATGGTATAAAATAAAAAAATAGACTTTCAACTTTGCCATAAATAATACCTGTAGTTTATATTTTAGAGTGGATGTTTGCCATTGGTCATTTTGCACTACTCATGTCCAAATATTAGAATTTAATCTTAAACTAGGTTATTGGGCATTATAATGATGCTTCGACAACGTGCTCACCACGAGTAAGTAATTAAAAACGATAGCAAGAAATATTACAAAAATTATTACTACTGAATTGAGGATGAGACGTACATAGAAGAGTATAGCTTTCGACAAAGACTTTAAAGGATGTGTAATAATTTAAATATGTGATCATATTCTTGCCTACTTACGTAGTTATTTTGGCAGCCTACTGTTTAAAGTGGGCTTTTGATGATCACCTACTGATCACCACTACACTACCAAGCCTCGCCTGACAAAAAAACCTGACACCCCACACTACAATAAATTCATCTTCCATTCCGCATACTATCTTCTTCCCATCATTTCGTCTAAAATTCCTATTCTCTTCCCAACCCTAACCCTCGACTGCCCAACATAATCTCGGCTCGTCACAGCCTTTCATAACATCCCAACGTCAATAACAATGTTCTGAACCCACCTTTCCCTGCCTCATTTGGATTTCTCCCAAAAACTATATCTCCCGCCCAACCATGCCTAGTGATTCTTCGTTTGTTTTTATATCCGTTAATTTTATGTTTTCCGTCCTCCGCACCTTCATCTCAAAACCCTCCAATCTACGTCTATCGTTTTACTTCAACGACCACGTTTCCACGACACACAAGATCACGCTTCATAAAAAGGTGTTTACTAATAATTTCTTATCATCTACACTCAACTTCTCTGTCATAACCTTTCTTCTTCTTGCTAAATCCTCTTTGCCTAACACAATTCTTCCTCTGATATCATTATTACTTTAATCATCTTGGTACAAAATGATTCGAAAAAAGCCATATACCCTTCAATACTAAAATTCAACTTAGCCTTCCTCCACCTCGAAAATTTAATAATTTTGTTTTCTTTATGTTCATTCTCATCTCATCCCATCAACCCTGTCTTTCTAATGTCCTTATCAATGCTTGATCATCCGCAAACGAAACTGATTTCATGAATTTCCCACCGACGCTCATTCCTGTCTCAATCTCTTCCTTTTTCTCCTCATATACATGGAAAAACACGGATGCTATTGCCATAAATAGTTTTCATGAAAAAAAAGATTACAGATTAAAAATAAATCCACAGTTTTAGTGAACTCATATCATATTTTATACATTTTCTTGCAAAAGTCTCTCTGCCGTTGATCGTAGTCATGAGAAAAGCTGTGTATACGACGTTCTTTGAACATTCACACGAAAAGGTTCATGAGAAATTTTATAAATCCCTTTATTTTAGCCTGTAGTTCACAGAAAACATCTTTCAGGTGATCTTTGGCCTGGTTTTATGTCGGATTTGCGCACAAATTTCGTCAGGACGTGTTCGATAGGCAGGATGTGCAGTGGGGTGATACCCACTAAACATTGGAACATAAAAACGTGAAGTTTTAAAATTATTGCTATTAGGAGTTTCTAAATTTTTATATCGTTCAAAATGCCCATGATATCGAAGAATACTAAATCTCTATTCCAAATAAAAACATTTATCATGAGTTACCCTTCCAATAAGTTAAGCTTGGTAGGAAGTCCGCGTAATCAATTTCATTTCAATCTGATTACAATCTAGATAATTGTTCCTCGAATCACATATTTTCTGGAACAAAATTTTTCATAAAGCGCACCATGGGTTGTTTACCTTCTCATTCATCTAAATTTCATACGGATGGTGAAAAACAGTTTTACATTTAGCATCACAAAAAAAATAAATTACAAGCACTCCTGACTACGATCTCTTCAAGAGTTATATCCTGAAATGTTGAAACATGCTGAAGAAATATGGGGTGACGTTATATTGTTTTCCAATAACCGCAATCATTGAATGTAAGAGGGTCAATTTGGTTTTTATTGTTGAATAAATTACTCATTTAAAACACGCACGCTGAGTACTGCATGAGCAATGATATGGATTCTTTTAAACCGTCAAGGATGCCAACGCAAAGCGAAGATAGGGAGAGAAAAAGCACAAATTTAGATTTTAGATGTTTCGGCTGGCATTACTGTCTTCCGCGGGATAAGTTACCGTTGGAGGAGGAGGGAGGCGATTTGTTCCTGGGAGAAGGGACCTCAAACGAAAGATGGAAGAGGCGAGTGCCCAAACCGCTTTCCAGAGCCGGCAGGGGCCGGCCTCGGTCCTACTTCTCTCCCCCACAACTGCGCTCTCCCAGGGTCCACCGGATTAATCATCAAACTACTCTGCGACGGGAGGGCCCCTTCGGTAATGGATACGGAGCAGGAGGACCCCTCGGTTGCGAGAAGCTTGGGGAGAGGGGCGTGGAGAAATATATGAGCGGAGAAGGGGACAAAAGGAGGAGTGCGATGAGGCAGGGTGGAGCGGACGAGAAGAGGGAAAATGTGGGATGGAAATAAAAGCCGGTGGGACGGAGGAGGAGATGAGAAGATTGAGTTGGAGGCAATGAAAATAAATCTCGCGAGATTCGAGTGTTTTATCCAAAAGGTCTACACTTTGTAGACTACGTATTCACCATCAGCGTGGTATCCTTAGAAAATACCTCTTAAGGAACTTCATTTTCCCTTATATATTTATTCATATTGGTGTTATCATTGTCATAATAAACACTGAATTCCGATCGTAACAATACACTTCTCGAAAGTCCAGTTTTTAAACGACGATAGAGCTTTCCATCTCACCTAATTTGACAAAAAACCTTCCCAGGTCAGTGTGTAATTGTGAGTGCCCACACCGAAAAAATAGCGGTAAGTATATGAGCTACTAGGCTGATCCATAAGTGAATAAACGATTTGTTTCCATCGATTCACACCAATAGGAATCTGAGTGTCATCACGAAGTCATTTAATTCCAAGATGGGAATGCATGTCGGATCGATGCAAGTGAATGAGTGTCCTTAAGATGCTGAAGTGAAAGACACTCACTTTCAAACGTAGCAATCCTACTTGAGGCGGTTGAAATTTGTCTTAAAAAAATGGCAGGAATAAAGAAGACCCTTTGTTTTTTGCCCGATGCAGTCTGTCAATTGGAAAAATGCGGCAAACTTGAAGGCTGGAATCATCTCTCTCGCGTTAGATCATAAAAAAAACAATGGAGGAAAGGAGCACAGATTTTTTCAGGAATATCTCTCGAAATTTAATTTTTATATTTGAAAAACAAAATGGGACGGGGGTGTTTATATTAGGCGTAATATAGAGAGAGCAAAAAAGTTAGCCGTAAATTACTCATTAGATTCCGTCCAGAAAAAAAGGGTTCTTTTGATGACGAAAAATAATTTCCCCGAGACTTTTTCCTCTTACTCTTTGCCTGGACCATGGCAAAAGGGAAAGGATAAATGAAGCAGAGATAAAAAATGCAGTAAAGGGGGAAAAGAGTGAGAAAGACGGGGGTTGGGGGGGACTCAAGGAAGGCGACGAGGGAATGCCGAGGACGAGGGTTGGTGCGGGGAGAATGGTGGTCGAGGCGGAGAGGGAAGGAGGATGCTGGGGGAGGCTGAAGAAAGGGGGCCGGGATTTAAAAAATCTATGGAGCGGGGGATAGAAGATGGAAAGGGTGAGAGAGGGGGAGGGAGGGATTTACGGAAGACGCATGGGGTAGTAAGAGGGAGGGTCAAAGCGAAAGGGGACGACGGGCCGGGCGGGGGACAGAAGGAAGTCTGTCGGCAACCCCCTGTCTCCACTGCCCGCGCCTCGCCCCCGTCACTGCCGGCCCCAGACGCGGGAGCCGGCGGTTCTTTTCTCTCCTACCTAGGGCCTGACTCGAAGACAAACACGTGAAGGAGTTACGTCACCGGAATCACTGCTCATCATATGCAGGACACCATAATTTATTACTGAAGGGATGCAAGCTGACAGGTAAGAAAAATTTTGAGCTAAATATCCACTTAAGTAACATAACCAAACTTAAAATGAAGAACAGAGTTGGCACGGTCAAATTGATTATTATAAGACCCTCGGGGGGTTTAATGCCGAAGGCGCCAGGACTCACATCATCAGGACTCGCATTTGAGTTCAACGCGTGAATATAAACACACTAAGGTCAAAGAATAGGGAACCTTGAAATAAAAAGGGATTGGATTAAACATCTCAGTATTGTGTGCAATACAAATTATTTTATTCCAGAAAACAGTTTGTTTCCTTTTATCTCGTTTTACCGATAACTTTTGGTTGTCCCCTCAAGCTTCAGGAGTTTGGTTGGGAATCAATAGGAAAGAGACGATTCAATGCTAGGTTAAACTTACTAAATAAGTTTGAAGCCGCATATTTCAGCACCAGGTTCTCGCAAATTATTCCAACTCCAGCATCTAACAAACTCCGAATATTTTTGAAGTTCCAGTTGATTTTTATTGCCTGATATCGTACATAATTGTATTTGGTACTCAAGATTACATTCTTGGCACGGCTTCCAGGTTTACGTGTAAGCTACGAGGTCTTTAAGTTAAGTAATGAGACTGATTTACAAACATTGTTTTTATTCAAGTAGAATTACAATTTTATATTGTCACCCTCAAAACAACTTCCTTCTGAAGCCACACAGCGCTGGAGACGGTTCTTCCACTCCTCATAGCAGTGCTGGAAATTCGATACTGGAATAACCTTCAACTGGTCGGTTGCAACCGTTTGAATGTTTTCGACTGTCCCAAAATTACTTCCCTTGATGTGATTTTTCAACTCCGGGAAGAGAAAAAAGTCACAAGGACTCAATTCAGGCGAATAAAGAGACTGAAGAGCCACAGGAATGTTTTTACTGATGGTGGTGTGAGTCAAGTTCAACTCTTCCCCGATCATTCTGACTGTCAACCGATGATCTGAACGCACAAGATCCAAGATTCAGTCAACATTTTCATCGGTTCTTGAAAATTAAGACCTTTCGCTTCGTTGTTCATCTTTAATCGATTCTCTTCCTTCTGAAAATACCCTAAACCACCGAGAACCCTGGGCTCTTGACAAACACAATCTCCGTAGGCCTGCTGAATTTTAGCAAGAGTTTCCGTTGCACTGTGCCCAAGTATGAAGCAAAACCTGATAGCACACCGTTACTCGAAATTAATGTCACTCATTTTTAGAACAATTGAAAAAACTATTTCACCAAAAAATCGCTATGGAAAACCAAATGACTCAAACGAGTTCAAACCCGTGTCGAAGGCGGATCACATGTTCCCCTGATACCCCTCCAAGACCAGCGTCTCCAGCGTTGCCATGTCGTACGCTACGTTGCCAGTCTCATTACTTAATTTACCGACACCGTATATGTATAATTGCATTCGCTCGCGCAAATGGTGGTTTACCCAATTAATGATGACAGTTTGAATCATTTTACGTCAGGCTTGGAGCAAACTGGCATGAATCGATATCAGGTGAGTATGGTCAGGCTGGTAATCGTTCGGTTATAAAAACAAGAATAATTGATATAAAAGAAATTAAAATTTAATACCATATCTGATCTACGCTGAGCAGTTCCAAGCGTTGTTATTGTTAAAGAAAAGGAAGCAAAGATTACTTCACACTTCCTCCTGGGATGATCTGTTGATTATGTGATGTGGTAGATGAACTTATGTATATGTATTGCAGCCAACTTGCTGTGTAGATATATACCCTAAACCCAGTATTCTATTAACCTTGATATGTTTCTATGATTTAACACCTTTAGTGTATAGTAGTTAAACAACTGAAAATGATATTTGAAATATAATACCGTAAATTATTTCATGCCAGTATTCTTGAGTTTTCTTTTGAAGCATACGCAGATGAAGATGGATACCAGCTTGACAATAACCTTTTGATTGATAACAACTCGTAACTTCAGACAGTTGTTTCTTAAACTAAACTTAAACTAGGTTGTTTCGCTATTGCGTGCGTATTCAGTGATATAAAAATGAATGACTAGTTCTTTTGTATCCCTTGGAAGAAATTTGTAAAATATTCTGATTTTATGAACGTTGCATGGCAAGATTTTCCTTTTGCTCACACTGGTACCGTCACCAAATTTCTGCTAGAGCTTGGACCACGAACCATTTCCGATAAGAAAATACTATGAGCAACATGGACTTTCCAGAGCGAGTGAACCTCGATCCTTAGTTTTTCAAGTTTGGATGAAATGGCATCATCAGCGACTGAGCTGGAACCAACCAAGTGGAAGAGCGGCCCTCTTACGTCTCCAGCAATTATCCCTCTCAGCAGCAAAGAAGTCGAACACTAGGAGAATTAAGGCGCAGGTGTGAGAGTGTGTGGCAAAGAGGCAATTCAAAGGTTAGTGGGACGGAAGGAAGGGTCAGAGGATGGTGTCTACTGCAAATTCACGAGGAAAATCGGGGTAAGGTTGATCAAGAAAATAATTTGTTCGCCATAAGAATGCATGGGAGAGAAATAAATTCATTCAGAACTAAGTTAGAAAGACGATAAAATCTTCCATTAATTGCTGTAAGAAAGTCTTGGATAACTTTATTATTTCATGATAAGGATAATTGATTGATTTAATGATAAGGAAAATACAGCGTTAGGGTAATAAATTCAAGGAATAAATAATTCTTGATCGTCTTTAGATTTGATTCCTGAAATCTAATATGTATATTTATGCGAAAGATTGATATAGATTTTTCCCAATATTGTATTATACCAACATTTTCAGCGCGTTGAAATTTGTAAAAATTAGCATTAAGGGATAAAAAAAGGAAATAAAAATAAAAAAAGGAAAATAAAAATCTTAAGGGCATAAGTTTAATAGATTTAAATGTCTTCGTGACACCAATGTCGTTGGCGCATCAATTTGTGTTCAAATTTTATTTCTATTCCGGATTACAGGCATAAAATTAATTGCATAACAGTATTTGAACTTATGAGAAAGATATTTGGTTTAACATACCTGGAAATAGTAACTACTTGTGCATTGGTAATATCCACCAGTGATTTCCGTGTTTTCTGAGATTATACATGACTTTTGTAGCTCTACAAGTACACTAACAAGTACAACAACAATGAGTTTTTCTTCGGGTAAGTTGCAAATATTTTCAACTATGTTCAGCGATATCCGTCTAAATGCCCTTAGTTGTCATGATGAATACGTTTATGAGAGTATGAACCCGAGGGTTCATGTAGTATGCTGAAAAAGTGCTCTAACCTTTATGGAGAGTTATAAAAATTTAGGAACAACATATACATGTTTGATGGAAGTTTTATAGGTCCCTAAGAAGGGTTCAAAAGTAATCCTATTTTCGAGTGAACAAAACACTTAAGGTGTTGTGACAATCGTGTCCATCAATTTAGACGTACGATACATAGTTTAAATATAGGGGTACGTGGAAAGAAATGTTGATTCTGAAAAAAAATACGATTCCAACAAAACTAGCAAATTAAAAGGTACTGAGAGAGAGTGAAGATAAATGTGAACTACTCTGGTAAAATTTGCTTACTAGCTTGCATTCAATTAAAATTATAAAATATTAATTGAGCGAAAATACTTTGAAAGTGTAAAGGTAACGTTAATATTTAATCAGTGACTATTAAGGCCAACAACCTTACTCAGTTACTATGTGGGCCACAACCATTATATTCACTTTTGGAGGTACAATTGTAAAAATACACTTGAACGCGCCTAAAGAGTCTCTTGTATCCAGATTTCTCTCAGTTTCGCTCCAAGACGTATTTAATAAATTGTAAAGTGACTTGATCGAGACCTCTTTTGTTGGTAATTGAAATTCTCTGTGCAATGGAAGAAAAACTGTAATTCAATCTTTTTCTCCTGCGATTATTTTCTTATCAACTACCATTGTGGTACTGCTTGGATATTTCCTTTTAAAGTAATATAATAGTTGAAGGGAAATACTGCCAGAAAACAGATAAAAATGTGCCATCCTTTTAGCTCAAGATGATGTCACAACTTAGGATAGGAAAAAAAGAGTGTTAATCAGCATATTTCATCTTATGAACCATCCAGTGATGAAATTATTTAACTTATTAGGAAAGCAAGACAGGAATCAGATCAGCCTAATTCAAGTCGTGAAATAAAATAAGCACGCAGTACTAAAGGCTTTATTAATTGAATTATATCATTCAGTCTGTGCACTAGCGTAAAAATGAGTGCAATGAGTAGCTGAGGTCCATACAAATTAAGAATATTCAGCAAGGGAAAACGTTTAGAGTACCTATTAATCAATTTTCAAAAATCTAAGCAACATTTTTTCTCAGTTTGTGCAGAAATCCATGCTATTTGTCTTTTTAAGGAGAAATAATTGTCTCATTTAAAAATAAAGTTGGGTCGGAGTTAATCTTAAAAGTAAATATCGATTTTCTCTAGAGTTCATTTGGTTTTAAACCAAAATCTTGTAATGTGGCAAGTGTATTTGGGAAGTTTGTCATACAACACATACAGCTATTTCGAAACCTAAACTGTAAGGGATCTACGACTACCTGCCCTTGATTTAATCTACCATGAATATTAAAATATGATTTCCCTCCCTTGATAAGAAGATGAAGAGCGTGGAGACGGTTGACGTGGACTGAAAGGAAAACAAAGGAGGAAGTCGTAGAAGAGAAGATGAAGAGAGATGATGAGGAGAGAGAAATGTTGGGAGAAATGAAATGGAGACAGGAAAGGGGAATTAAGAGCGTTTACATTGGCGACGAGGTGTTGAAGACTGTGATAGAAGGGAGAAAGTTGGGAAAATGCGAAAGTGTTGGGAATAGGATAGATACGTGGCACGGAATGAAGGGTGGAAGAAATGTACGCGGAATTGAATACGGGCTTATTTTAGAGTTGGATATCAGGTTCTTTTTTGTAAGGATATACAATGGAATTATCGCTGCGATGTTTAGTAGATTTTGTAAGTCCAAAACCATCCTTAACCGTTAGATTACTAGTAATAGAAATACGACTAGGCACTTCAATTAGAATCGTGTCTATACAGAAATAATAATATAACAAAATATTTTTCTAAGATTTTTGATAATCTGCAAATGTATATGGAATCGAGAAGCCAATTATTCAAATTAGTCATATACTTAACTTATGCGTTCATTTGGAATTATATTAGAGAGATTATTAAAAATAACGACCGAATATTGCATTACTCAGAAAACTCTTTGAAAAGCCTGGGAATTATAGATTGTAAAAATAACTATTTCAATTTGACAAGGTATAATGATTTTGCAATGCTGAACACACCAGAGCATAAAAATGTCAATAATATGAAAATAACAGAAATGAGATCATATTGGAGACGTTAGTTACCAAAAATGTTCGTAAGGAATAAGGTAGCTTCCAAATTTGAATCGTTATATAAAGATTCCTTTGAAATATCCCAACTTGTATCTAAAGATAGCTTTTTTCAATCGTTAAATTTTACGACGAATTACTTAAAAATTCAATTTAACTTCTTTAAAAAATCTATTTGGAACTGCGTGGAAAATGTACCATAAAGAGTTGAAACTGAGTTGGAGAGAAATTTTACTCATTCCTAGAAAATTTTTATCACATTACGAAATTGAAATTGAGATTCTTATGCAGCAAACATTAAAGAAAGTTAATAATTAAATACAAAATCTAGTGAATTTTCTTCCAGGCCAAATAAAATACGAATTGAACGAAACTTAACCTTATTCTTACATGTTAACGATGCAAGTACTCGTATTTAACTAAAATTTAGAGTCCTTGCAGAATTTCAGGATATCCAAAATCAGTTATAAACCCTTTGTTATATTGGTTTTAATTGTCAATAACTTTGCAACAGTTTTCTTCGTGGGATAAAGATATGCTAATAATTTTTTGTTTTCCTGCTTAAACTAATATATCCTTTAGTTTATTTGTTGTAAGCTATTAATGATAGAATCTGAGAATCACTAGCTGTTCACCTTTAGCTGGTATAAAAATGATACTAGAGAAGTTCCAAGTTGGGGAAGAATTGTATGCTTTTTTCCTAATAACTTAGACGTGATTGCTACACTTATGGCTGGAAGGTGACCCCAATGTAGTGAAACTAATGTAGCCAAAACGCCGAAGGTAACCGAGGGGTGTCCGGTAGAGCGAAAATTGCCAATCTAGTCAATATTCTCATATATAGTTCTTTTGCCAAGTGAATAGGCTTGGCCTTTTCCTGAATTTAATAATAAGCAACAGCTATAGGCTATCATCGTTTCTGTCAAGTTAAGCTTACGGATTAAAACACTCCATAAAAATTGCCTATAAAAGATCCAAGGAATAATTTATACTTAACGTTTATTACTTCGACGACTACAACGTAAAAATTATGAAGGTTTTTAAAATGGAATTACTTTCATCATTAACCTAGAGGTGGCATAATTAAATATTTGGTGAATTAACTATCAATTATAATTAACAAGCTTATTTTTTCGCAAAGCCTAATACTCCATAACGGGGCCTTTATTTGCCCCTTTATCTTTCTCTCCATGACTCCCAGGTGATTTAAATTCAGCAATAACTTAGTAATTTTATTGCATGAAAAAGTTGTTCCATAAATTCGAGCCGAAAGGAGAAAATAGTCCTTCGAATCTTCCTTTTTATTCCAACATTTTGCAATTTCCAGGTTTAATTTTTTGAAGGGAATAAAGTCAAGAATGACGTTAATAACTTTTCGGGGAGGGAGGGAGGCGATGAAAAACAATTTAATTAAATTTGTTCGATTCGGTTTGCTGATGAAAGCGTCCTCACCCCCGTGTACCTCCTCGTCGAGAATTATCGTGGCGGGGATTTGATAGATGCTCTTTTTTTCCGCGAAGATATCCCAAAACGTATATATATATACATAAGTATGTATACATGAAACACCACGGGCTGCTTGCTCCTTCGCAACTCACCCCTCTCGCTCGAGGAACCAAAGGAGCGCTTATTAACAGCGGGGAATCAAAATAAACCGAAGGAAGGGCGATAAAACATAAATGAGATACGAAGATGGGTAAGAAAACACGGGATGAAAAATTCAAAGGGAGGTCTTGGGAAACCTATCTTCTCGGCAGTGTAAGTGGGATGGGGAGGGGAAGCTGCCAAGGGAATGATATGTGGGCGGGGCGGGAGGGAATGGGCTGGGGGTATGCGAGAAAAGGAGCTGGGTGGGGGGGAAGGGGCCGGATGATTAAGTGAGTGTGGGTGAGGAGGCGGGGTGCCGAAAGAGGAGGGGAGCAAGCAAGCAGGGGGGGGCGGCGGATCCAAGGAGAGAAGCGAGCGGCGGTCTTCGGAGATAAGTGGAATGGGGGGAGATGCAAGGAGGAAGGGGTGTGCGGGGTGGGGTGAACATTATGGGAGGGGGGTAGCGGATCGAGTTAGTCCTTGGGATATGTCGGAAGGGTGCTGAACGGTGGCGAGGAATAGAGAAAGAGAGAGGGGGAGGCGAGGGAGAGGGACTAGGGGGTGGAGATACGTAGGTGGGAAGGGAGGCGGGATGGGGGGGAGGCAAGAATGTGGGCAACGGAGTATCTGGACGGAATCTGCGTGTCGGTGAAATATTCGTTTTAATTACGCCCCAACGTTAGAACTCTACCGAGCCCCCCCCCCCCCGCCTTCCCTCTTTTTTTTGTTATACTCTATTTTTCTCTCACGCTTCGTCTCCTCCACTTCCCACCATTCCCATTCCGCCTCTTCCTTTTCCACTTTCACCGCTCGCTTGTCTTCACCTGGTGAGCCTCAATGCTCCGTCGCGTTATTGCGAACCATGTTCATGGGAACGAGGATTTTTTTTGACTGACTGCCCCTTAAGTCCCTTCGCATCCCTCCCTCCTTGCGTCTCGCTTTTTCTTAAATTTTCCTTCTTTCCCGTCCTTCAAGAACTACTCCTCCTTGATTCAATGAGAAGACATTTTGTAGAAACAGGGCGAAATGAATATTATTATTATTACTAAAACTTACATATGCAGATAGGCAATGTCAGTTGGCACAAAAGTCCCAAATATTACAATCAAACTTGCCTTGGAAAAAAATAACATAACATATCATGACATGAGTCAATATCATAAAAGATAATAAATAAAATCAGTCAGTAAAACAATATACACTTGAAGGCAACTTTCAAACACCAATCTCTAACACAAAAAAAGAAAATCCCCATCTCATTAACATCAGTTTCCAATCAACAAGAAAAAAATAAGTTATGTACAAATTTACACAATACATTAATCAAATTATTATATCAATTGTTTTCATCTTTTCTTAAAAGTATTTCCCCTGTTCGGAAAGGAGTCGAATAGTATTGCAGGTAAACTGTTCAAATGAATAATTGTTTTATGAAAAAAAGAATTTTTTAAAATTAATTCTTTGTGTCTGGCATTTTACCTTAAATTTGTGATCATTCCTCCCTATAAAATTTGGATTTCCCGCCTCTTTCATTGGTTCTGCTCATGCTCTCTCCCTTCGAAATGCGGAACATTCCACAAAGTCTGCTTATTTTTCTTCTGCTTTGTAAAGGTTCCCAAATTGTACCAGACCAAACAGGATAACGTCAATTTTTATGACTGACAAAATAAATTATAGGAATATTTCCACCGAGTGACGTGTGTTCCAAATGGTGCGGACTTTGACTCTTGACAGTAGAGCTCGGTGTTCTTAAATAGAGTCTCATGACTCTAGTCAGTATTCTCAGTTGCGTCCAATCTTTATGGTCTCGCGTCCCCAAATTTTCAGGATTAAGACTACTTCACTTATCCTGACTGGAACTTACCCGCAGTGGGGTTTTGTTTCAGGTGAAATCTATACTTAATTACAGCTACCATTAGAGTAAAATATTTAATCGGAAATAATATAGTTATTTGGGAAGCACAATAACGACACCGATTTGCAAACACTCCGCCCTCAACCACTTCGTACCTTTTTAACTTTCCAATCAGTAGAATGGAAAATGCATACGTAATACTCTTTCAACAATTCATCGACCACTGATGGTTTGACTTTGCGATTTGAATTCGTTCCCAGAAGACATCAAAAATAACATTCGGAGATATTCGTCTGTAAAATGTACAATTTATATTTTCATAAAAGTATAACTCATTGTAAACATTTCCTAATATTTATTCTATCACTTATTGCAAAACACCATAATATTTATCATAAGTTCTAATAACCATTGCAAGTATAATATATATTTTAAATGAAAATAGCTCCCTTTAAGTCTCTCGACTGTCCGATAAAAATTGAGTAAAAATATCGTTATTATGGAGATATTCTCCGTGTCCACGAAATCTCTATCCTTATAAAATCGGAATATTTTTAGAATGAAGTTTTGGAGACATATGTGAACCTTGTCGAGAGTTCCGCTTGCCAAAATCAGAAACACAAAAGGTTTTCTGTAAATGACTCAGATTACAATACGAGTATGCACAATAAAAGGTAAACATGATAAATATTTAGAAAAGGTATTGCCATTACAAGACAAAAGATTATTGCAACGACCGAAAATGGTCTTTCGGCTTTGAGAAACGGTCAAGAGAACCTCATTTGCTTTTAAATTATTACATTAAGTTCCTCGCATGCACCATATATTGGTTGTTTTTGAAGTCTTTGTGGTGTCTGTAGTGTTCTGTTTGTCATGGATTGCAGATAAAAATGTCTACTATAATCATTCCTCCCGCCAGTTAGGACATGTGATTTGATTTTTGAGTCAAAAAGATCATCAGATGTTCCGATTTATCGTAAGTTGTACCTATTTTATAGACCTACAGTAATGAGTGAAGATAATGTAAAACCACAATGTTGTTGAGACTTTAAAAATGGCCTTACAAATGTGCAATGATGAAGAATTAGCTGACAAGCCCAATATCCAGATCGATGAAATCGTTCAACAAATGGACCAAGAACGGTGATCTGATCGACAACTGACGATTAGTGCTCTCTAACTGATAGATTTCCTTTTGTTGGACGCAACACTTTTAACACGGATGTTACGGAAATGCTCGGTTATCACAAGTTGTGTGCAAGGTGGGTGCCGAAAATGTTCACCGACCAAAGTGCCCAAGATAGAGGAGTTGACGATCGTTTTCTGAAAACTATTAACAAGACGGAGACGGCTATCAGCGACTAGTTCCTTTTCTTGCACTTAGGAATTCTCAGTAACCCATTGCTATATTTAGCGCCAATTGCATAAAACCCACTGGGGAAAATTACCAAATTCATAAATAATAACTGCGATTATTTGTATATTTGAAACTATAAAAGTCAAGTATTTATTTAGGGAGATAAATAATGCACAGTAAATGCAATGAGATTTTCATATCTTAGAACAGCTATTCATAGTAGACATTACTACGAGTAGACATTACTACGACTAATACTCGTATAAAGCTATGATATCGGATTCACGGATCAATTAGACCCAATTCTACCGAAATCCCAAGGATAAAAGATTAATTGGAATGTATTTCATAAATCAGGGGCTTGTAGAAAAATAAAATTATTTCAAATCTCGAAGATATCAGTTTTATATATATATATATATATATATATATATTTTAACAGTTTTATAAATAATACATATTTTAAAATGATTTATCCATTTTGGCATTTAAATTTACAATTCGCAACCTTAAGCACAATTTAAGGATGATATTCAATTAAAATAAGTATTTGTTCACGAAGAGATATTTAAATAAATAATGACGGCGAGATAGAGATCAAACTATTCCGCAGAAAAAATTATTTTAAACGATATAACTAATATATTGTAACTTTTTATCTATAAAGTTATGTGAAATCATAAGAAAAAGTCCTCGGGTTTCCGTAGTGACCTTCAATTAATTTCTTGTTTGGGTATATAGATAGGATAAGAAAATACTATGGTTGAAATTAATCGAAAATATTCAAACAACAAAGCTTCGTCAGATTCAGGTCACGTCAAAAAACAATAAAATAACGAAGAGCTGACATGATGTTCTCTCAGAAAATGAGTGCTCCTGAATAAATAAGGATACAGCTAATACACCATTGTTTATAAATAATTATGATGTAATTATTAAGGATGATCCTTAGGCTTCCGCGGCGTCGATCTGATGAATCCATGCTGTTTCCGGGAATTACCGCCGCATAGTTTAGTTGATGGACAACTGTTTCGCCCCCAGTCCTGGAGGCGTCTTTCGGTCGAAGTGCTACTTCCACTTCGACCTGAAGACGCCTCCAGGACTGGGGGCGAAGCAGTTGTCCATCAACTAAACTACGCGACCTTAATTCCCGGAAACAGCATGGATTAATTATGAAGGATATTCAAAGGGCATTTAAAGTGGCAATTGATTGTCATTCAACAGGTTCATTGTATAAAAATATCAGGTTTTACAGAATTGCCTTAGTAAATAGATTAATGAATTTTTCTCACGCTAGTTACAGAGCTACACATCCAAGCAGCTAATCATTAATTTATAATTCACAGATCTTAATTATAAGATCACCACTTCTCAAACCGTAAACCTTTAGAAGTCATTTTAGAATTTTCAAAAGTGATAGAATTTGTCGGATATTAATGACTCTATCAAGTTTTTCAGAAGACATTCGATTCCTTTACCTTTGCCTGCCATAAGAAATTCAAGCATTCAAAATATGGTTAACAATTTATTGAAATTGGGAAAGGCTTTATTGATTATCGGATAAAAATCATAAAAACTTGTAGATAGCAAAAACACGCAATATAAAGCCATAACTTTACAAATGATATATATTTTTCAATAAATGCACTCCCCATCTGCGGGTTCCTCCTTATTTTCGGCGCTTCAGTTGAAAGACATGGAGCACAAGTGGTCTCGCACTCCGCCAGTGCCTTCAATTAGCACATTTGGACAGGTAGACGGGACAAACGGAGAGTCTTCCTCCACTCCCTAGTCCCCTATTTGCTACATCAGGACGCCAAAGTGAATGCTCGCTCGTACCTCCGCTCAGCAATTCATCCCGTCGGCAATCCCTCGTCCCCTTGCCGCCTTCCGAGAAACAGAATACGCGAGATTCGTCGTCTTATCTCTTTCTTCCTTTGCATGAGAATTTCTTTTTCAACCCATTTCATTTCACCAATGATTTCCCAAAGGATTCTCAAGGAAGTTGCCGACCAATCCTGAAGTTTGGCCCACACCACCTCGATTCCATCCTTACATTTTTACGCCTGGCTGCTATTCCACCCCCTTCCTCCCCTTCCCTCTCTTTGTTCCCATCCCCTCCCTCCTTCTTCCCACTTCTCTGCCTTCCTCCCATTCGCTTTTCCCTTCTCGCCAATCTCCAAGCAGTTCCCCCCCTCCCTCAAACAACCCTAGTCCATTTTTCAGCAAAGAAGACGTCCCTTTTTAATTTTTCCTTTATTCATCGGGAAGAGTCCCACGGTTGGGCTTCGTAGATAATCCATGCGGCTTTTTCAAATCGAGGACGCGCATTCGGTGAAGGTAACGGAGTGATAATCAGCAACTGGGAGCTAAGTGGCGCCAAAAGGAGAAGAAATGAAAGGAAGAAGCGAGACAGACAATTGACGAGGATAGAGAGAGTAATGGAGAGTGAGAGAGGAAAAGAAGAAGCCATCTCAAAAGAAAAGTCTCCCAAACCTCCGAGTACAAATGTGAAAATAAATTCAGCACACGATGTACGTGAAAAATATTCAGCGCGGAAAAGAAAATACATTGATCTACCACATATATTTTATTATGCAGGACCTAGGTTTCGACTTACAAAGGTGATGATGACTTACACCTGATGATGACTTTATAAGCCGAAACCTAGGTCGTGAACAATAAAATATATGCGGAAGAACATAGTATTTTCTTTTCAGAGAGAATCTAAACATTCAGGGTAACGACAAAAGAACAAAGAGAACGAACAAATTACTGCTTAAGAAGCTCAAGATAAAACTAGAGACTAGGAGTAAATATTCGAGTGATTGAGGAAATGAGTGATGAAGAATTACATGTTAGAGAAAAAGAAATGAATTTAAAATTTCACCAGCGCATTTAATGATGTAGTATATTCGGTGTCACCCGTTTGTTTATGGCAAGGTAGAGTCATATACCTATTTATTTGTACTTATTAGGTGTACGATATCTGTTGACACAGTAACGGACGAAACCGGTGGTTAGTAATTGATACATTTATTTGTGAAATCTTGATTCCTTTTACCCCACATGATAAGAATCAAACGAAGAGCATTTTTAAAAATGATTATGTAAAAGTTGAATCTGATTTTTCTCCTTTTCCTGATGAATTAAATCAATCTCTTAAATTTTCATAGCCGTAGGAAAAACCTGGGAAGGAACACATTGACTGTCGTCAGCATTACATCTCAAGAAAATGTAAGTATTCAACCAGAAACGGTTGAGAAAAGCAAGTAGAGTCTATACTATCGGATAGAGTCTACTCTATCGGATAACTTAATTCACTGCGCTAACTCGGCGCACTCCTCAAGACATTTGCTCAACGTTAATTTCTGCGCTCGGCGATCACAGTGGGAAAAGATGATAGCTGAAGAAGAGGCTGTAGTAGGAAGGCGGGAGCGAGTGAAGAGCGGGCGTGGGAAAGAATGTAGGGCAAGAAGGCGATGCCCGCGAGGAAAGGGATAACTTCCTTTCCCTCAGTGGACCTCGTTGGGAACTAACCGCGTCGCGCCTAACCCCCGCCCCTCCCTCCTTCTCCTGTCACACACGCCACTTCCGCCCTCCCTTTAACCGACTCCCGGAGAGTTTTTAAGAAATATTTTATTCCCTCCCCCTTTCAATTATTCCTTTCAATTTATCCGTCTATCCACATCCTTGCACACTTCCCCGTACGCATTCTACCTCCCATGACACCCCCTTCGCCCCGTCGTTTCCATGGCAACCTCAGGAGTCGCAGGATTTACGGTCCCTGTTAGCGTTCATTTCCGTCTGGGCCTTTCCTAAACTATATTTTAAGGTCGCATTTGCGCTGTCCCGTCTCGGGTGACTTTCGAGTGAGTCCTCGCCCCTCGTGCCCTTGGGCGGACTTCTTTTCACCCCGAAATGTATTCCGAGATTCCAAGACGCCTCCAAGTCGCGTAGGCGGGGATGAAGGGGCGACGGGAGGCGGGGATTAGCGGCGAGGCGAGGGAGGCGAACTGGCAGAGAACCGGCTGGGAAGCAAATTTGTTTATCGGTTGTGATTTGTGTCCTCTACCTCCCTCACCCTTCCTTTCTATATGCTCCCCTTTCTGTTATGACTAAACACGAGACGGGAGATAAGCCGTGGATGGGACGGAGGAGAGAGAGGTGAATAAGGAAGAGATATGGAAGAAGGCACACTCCGGATTCCCCGTGGCTGGAAATATTTCCCACCTGTTAGGCCTTAGCAGGGAATCAATGGCCACAATCCTTCTACTTGAGAGTCGAGGGGTTGCTCACCGATAAACAGTCTGCTACATACCGAGTATTTTAAACAACAGTTGAAGAATATACAGAACGGAATAGGAACATACGCATCACATTAATTGGGTAAGGTTTTAAAAATGCTATTTCTGATGCATTCATTAAATACACATGGCGTGGGTGGTCAACCGCGAGAATGCCAATAATGAAGGTCTATTTTGCTAAGAATGATCCTTTTCTCGATTCTGGTCAGATTTCGATAAGTATGCGTTTTCACGATTTTTTAAAGAAATTAATATAAACCATTAATATAATGTATCAATACCATTAAAAACCCTTTTTGATGAACTAAAATACCCAAATTTGGCAACAGAGCCAAATATTTTATATTATAGAAATTTAAATTATTTGAAATTGATTAAAAATGAATGAATACACACAAACACACACACGTTTTCGAATTTATGTCTCTTCAATGATACTTTTGCGCCAAAGTTTGACCTCTTTTACAAAACTCAGAGGTTGTATGTTATCCCAACTATAGGTAGTAGCACGAGTTCTGTCCGGAAAGGATACAGGCATGCAATATTTTGAGAAAAATAACCAACCTAAAACAATGAGGTCTTAGTCTCCTTCGAAATACTCCTCTTGGGACCTTACATACACTCATCCCAGCGTCTCTTTCACTTTAAAAACAATCGGCAAAGTCCTTTTTCTCGGAATGGTCATCAGCTACCTCGTCGAATTCTCCTTTATCTCGTGAAACCGATTGTTGGGAAGACTGGGGTTTTTATTTAGGGCCATCGCCGAGCACCCATGACTTATCTCCAACTATTACCTTTTTAAGAAAATCTGGGTCATCGTTTGCGACTTGGAACAAGCCCCTTGCAACTGTGGTCCAAAATTCTTGATGCTGACGAGATAATAGAGAATAAGACGAGGCAGTTGATGACCATTCTGATGAAAATGATTTCGCCGATTGTTTTGAAATGTTGAAGGGACGCTGGAATTTGTGTGAGGCCCCAAGGGGAGCACTTCGACAGGGACTAACACCTCATTGATCTAGATATGCTATATTAACACAGTAATCAACCCGAAGGTCGGTTTAGTAGGTGATGGTAGAGCTGACCCGTGTACCAAGCCCGACGGCGTGTGAATATTCACACATCAGGGTAGGGGGGCCAGTTCCTTTCCCTGTGCCGGTTATGGTTTTCCAGGAAGACCTGGTACCCGAAAAATCAACTAGCTTGGGTGGAGCTGAGACTAACCAGAAGGGCTTGCCCAGGAATCGAACTCGGGACCCTCCGGTTAGTAGTCCAACGCTCTACCCATTAGACTACCGCGACCCACATATATGGTCGAGGAAAATATTTTTACATTTGTGATCTGCTCACATCCACCATCCCCACCTCTCTTGTGTTCATCCTTTATGTGTGTTCCTTTCCCATTTCCTTATCTCTTTTTGCAATGTGAATGGATATTTATTCGCCGTATGGCGGTATATCGTGTTTGAATATACATAGATGTATATATATAGATGATTTCTTCGAAGTAACACGGAAGTGTTAAATAAAAAAAATTCTAGTGAGTCCTAACTAATCATCTGAGGAAGACGAAACTCAATTCCGTCGAAATAATCAAGAAATAACGTGTGTTCTTTTTATGTGTTCTTGTATTGTTTGTTGCTGTCAAAGATTACCTACAGGTATATACAGGGTCGCACCCAAAAGTGGTAAAACTGATTTTCTCTGGCGCGAACAGAGCGGTGGAGGGGGCTCTGCCTGGCAGGGTAAGGTGGAGGGGGTTCTTAGCAACAGACCGACACCAACCTCAGTTGCCTGCGGGCTGTCGTTGAGTGAAGACACCGTTTTTAGTGAAGCAAGTTTTTTGTCCGCGTTGAAAAACAAAATGAATTTGAATTTAGAGCAGCGTTATTCCGTGAGGTTTTGTGCGAAACTCGGGAAGACGGCAACTGAGACCCTCGATATGATCAAGCAGGCTTATGGGGACACTGCCTTAAGCCGTTCCACAGTATTTGAGTGGCACAAGTTGTTTAAAGAGGGTAGGGAGCTCGTTGAAGACGACCATCGCTTCGGACGGCCGTCGACGGCAAGAACCGGCACGAATGTGGACAATGTGGGGACACTGCTGAACACACACCGACGCTTAACCAGTGAAGAAATTGCAGACCAGTTGGGTCTGTCTGCATCCAACGTCCAACGCATTATTTCAGAGGATTTGGCCATGCGCAAGATGTGCGCCAAAATGGTGCCGAAAATTCTGAGTGTCGACCAACAGGCAAGGCGTGTGCGCATTTCCGAAGAAGTGTTAGCCAATTTGCACCGAGATGAAAATTGTTTGGACAATGTGATAGCTGGTGATGAAACATGGGTTTTTTAATATGACCCCGAAACGAAAAGACAATCCGCGGAATGGCCCACTTCCGCGTCCCCACGTCCAAAAAAGGCTCGCATGACAAATCAAAAATCAAAACGATGTTGAATGTGTTTTTCGACCGTCATGGAGTGGTTCACAAGGAGTTTGTCCCACCAGAGGAGACTGTGAATGCGAACTTTTACGTGCAGGTGCTCACCCGCCTCCGAGAACGCGTGAAAAGAGTCCGACCGGCCATCGCAAACTGCTGGGTACTTCATCATGACTATGTGCCGTGCCATGGCGCGCTCGTCGTCAGACTGCTCCTGGCCAAATACGGCGTTGCCACGTTGCCGCACCCACCCTATTCTCCTGATCTGGCACCACCGGACTTCATCTTCCCCCTGATGAAAAGACAGCTCAAGGGACGACGTTTTGACTCGACAAAGGCCGTTCAAGAGGCTTCGACGAGGGTCATCAACGGCATCCCCAAAGAAAATTTCCAGCGGGCGGGGAATGGGAGCAACGTTATACTAAGTGTGTAGCAGGTCAAGGAGCATACTTTGAAGATTATTAAGTCGATGTAAGTATATCGTCAATAAAATTCTTGTAAAAAAATCAGTCCTACCAGTTTTTGGTGCCACCCTGTACTATTATATATATATAACTTTTGGACGGCACAATAGAAAACACAGAATAAAACAGATAACACGTAAAAGGACACTCACACTGTAGATGATTTAAGCTTTCGGCCTACTCCGAGGCCTTCTTCAGGTCAGTCTGACCTGAAGAAGGCCTCAGAGTAGGCCAAAAGCTTAAATCATCTACAGTGTGAGTGTCCTTTCACGTGTTATCTGTTTTATTCTGTGTTCTATTGTGCCGTCCAAAAGTTATATTGCTCTCGTGAGTACTTCCGCATCATCGATATATATATATATATATATATATATATATGAAAATATTACATGTGTGGATCCTTTCCGGATACACTTCGTACTCCTGCAGAGCAAAAAATGCATAAACATTACTTCCTAGATCAAACTATTCGTAACTTTTGCTATGGTGGGCTCATTAATGTGAGTAGCATGCCAAATTCAATTTGATTAATGTATCAATTTTATATAGACGTAATTGAGGGTATACTTTAACCTGCGACGTAGAGTCTTATTTTAGAAGAAAGTCTGATGATAACAATTAGGATTCCGTGCATGCTTCCTTAACCCTCTTTTTGGTGTCTCTAATTCCTCCTTCTTTAAACATACCCTCGAGAAATACAACTCCAAGGAAAAATATGCTCGACATGTACATTCATAAGAAGGCCTGGAAATAAAAAAAACTCCAATTTAAATTAAAAACATAAATTTAAACTCGCACCGATGTTAATCAGGCCTTACGAACGCACCCTGAATCGGAAATAAGAGGAAAGAAGGAGCACACACCGCCGGTGTTCCTTATTCCACCTCCACTCGCATTCGTGTTGTCCGTTTCTTTCTCCCTCGTCTCCCGTTCTCTTCCTTCTCGTCTCTCCTTTCCTAACAGCGAGTCTTTCGATGCGGAGGATGAAATCAAATGAGACGGACTAAATAAAAAAACATTGGACGAACCCGGAAGAATCGTGCGCACCTCCAATTAGCGCGGTAAGAAGGAATGGAGCGAAATACGAGGCCTATGGAGGTTTTCCCGGACTGGGGAACGAGAAAATGCATTTAGAGTGAAAAAACGCGCAAAAAATACGAAAGAGGACCTAGGAACGGAAAAAGTGAAATGGGATGAGGGAGGGAGGAGATAACGTGGGTAAGAGAAGGACGGGAAAAGCTGAGGAAGCGTGAAAGCAGAGTTTCTGTTCTCTGTTCTGCATTTTGAAAGGGATATGGGAAAAGAAAAGGGACAAGGTGAAGGTGTGGCGGAGGGTGAAAAATAAGGGAACGGGGAGAAGAAAAATAAGGTGAAATAGGGAAAGTGAGTGGAAAAGGGCGAGAGGTAGACTATTCAGTTGAAGTCCTTAAGGCTCTTGGAGGGCAGAAGGGTTACTTTCTCTTATCGCCGAATAAAATTCATTACGCTACTAAATTCTCATGAGGATGATTGACAATGTACTGAAACAAAATCAACAAAAATAAACTTAGGGAATGATTAAGAAGTAATTAAATGGAAAAGAAGAAATACCCCTGAGTTCGGTGGTTCGAAGTTTGAGAGAATCAAAAGGGACGAAGAACTGGGTATTGTTAAATATTTTCCTTCCTAAGTGTTGGCCTCAATTTCATTTTAATGGAGATGCATTTCCTTTGTAAATAAAAAAGGGAGTGAAACATTGAAGAAAACGAACTTAGCACGGAGTCGATCTACAGTGTCGTGATTAATGCACGCTGTGAAAACATTCGAAATAATAATATATTTGATAAAAATTTCCTTATTATGATCTAGTGGGCAAGAATATTAATGTCTTGATTTGAAAGGAGTTGATTTAATCAGCATAATATAAACAGCTGAATTTATTATGAGCAGTATTAAATTATATTGCTTCACAAAATGTTTACTTGTACATTTTATTTTTCAAGCCACATGAGAGTTAAATAAATGCATAATAACATAAGCCGATTTAACGCCAAGTGCTGAAGCACTTCACAGGGACATCTATGAATGGAAGATAGGTGATCTTTGCAAGGCCCATATTGCGGGTCTATTACGGACTCAAATACTTTTTCTTTCTATTTCGGCTATATTTATTTTTGAGGCTGCGAAAAACGAGAAAAGTGCCATTTTTATGAACAATGTCACTATCTTATGCCACGTGAAATAAAATGAAATTATTGGCTTTGTAACTCCACAAACTTTTGCGCAAAAGCAAAAATTCCACACTAAAGTTTGTGGAATGACAAAGTCAACAATTTCATTTCGTTTCAATAAGCTATGTAAATTCCATCAAGTTACGCCGGAGACAACAAACCTTATGTCAATAAGATTCTCTACGCATAAAAATGTAGTTTTATTCACAGTAAAATTAACGCGCTTAAAATGTTTGAGGTCATATTGCATCACAAATCATTTAAAATTTCATAAAACTGCGCGATATGTACAGCCTAAAGTGTGGAATCCAATGACCTTTTGGGTGGTCATTGAAGGCACGTCCCATCGAGCTAACCGGATAGACGCATGTGAGAGTTGAGTATAAATAAGTAGTTTGCATGCACCGACATTTTAAATCAATTGCGCCGGAAGTTATGTATGATAATAGTATCTACACTTGAACAATAAAGACCAGTATGACTAGGTTTGAACTGCTTCTTGCGGCCAGATCATTAAAACAAGGTCTCTCCCAAGAGTACTATGATTGATGGGCGGACGGGCGGCGGTTTTTCTAGCTGGGTTCGAGGGAGGGGAGTCTCAGGAAAGGCTGAAGGCCGGTGGCAGTTGGCTGCAGGCCCTTGCGGAGTGCGGATCGTTCGTTTGCGAATCCTCTTTTAAGTGACCTCGTCACGTACCGTCATGAACTAGTTATTGGAACATCTCTACGCCATTTTGTTTGAAACTAGGCAAAACCGGGAAAGAGACTCATGACATCCTCATGAAAGCTTATGGTGATAATACCACCGGTAAATCGGGTGTTTTTCAGTGGCAAAAGTGTTTTCGAGTGGGTAGAGAAGATTTTGAAGACGCCGAAAGTTCACGACACGCTTCAACCTCACATAGGGGCGAAAGCATTGCAAGAGTGAAGGCTTTCTTAAACAGGGAGCACAGATTAAGTGTTCGCATACTTTTTGACAAACTTGAGATCCCTAAAGGTGATGTGCATCGACTTGTGACCGTAGTAATGGGTATGAGAAAGGTGTGTGCGATGTTGGTACCGTATCTGCTCTCGAAAGAACAGAATGAAACTCGCACGCGGATCTGGCAAAAGCTACTCGACCATGTGAGCGAGATCCAAATTTTATAGACAATGCCCAATCAGACTTCTTCCTCTTTCCCCGCCTCAAATCCGTACTAAAAGAATGTCACCACGGCTCGGTGGAAGCGTTACAACAGGTTTTGACGTGGGAGCTTAAGAGCATTCCGAGCGCCTCCTTCCAGAAGGCCCACGAAGTGTGGAACACCCACAGGCGGCGGTGTGTTAGCGCTCAAGGGTACTAGTCTTCGAAAACGTTTGAGTTAATGTGTCAATTCTAGCAATAGATATTTTTTATCAATACAGTCCTACTACTTTTGGGACAGACATTGTTTATCCCTCTCCTGGACAGCTCGCAGTGCCTCATTCTTCCCTCAATACACCATCATTTGGTGCCCTAAGGATGACCTACTTCCATTTTCTTCGCGTTGCCAGGCAGCATGACAATAGAAAGGATACCGAGTAAAGGAGGTAAGAAACGTTGGTTTGAAGAATAGAGCCATCAGGAAATGAATGCTATTTGCGAAGAAATAGTTAAATTTGACCAGGGTCACACACTAACTATGAAGGCATCCGAATGCATAAAAAACAGCGGAGAGATGATAAGGAGAGAAAAGTAAGTGTTGCGGGAGGGAAGGCAGGGAAGGAGATTGTGGTGGTGGAAGCGTATGGAGTGGGTCGAGGAAGAAGGGAGAGGGGGAAGGAGAGGAAGAGGAGCGGGAAAGAAAGAGGCAGCAAGAAAAAAAGCGGCAGGGATTCCCAAAGGGGAAAGGTGCCGTAAAAACCGGGACGTAAAAGTTATGTGGAAGGATGAAGGAGGGAATGACGGCGGTGGTGTGTAGGTGAGGAGTTGATGGGGAGCGAAGAGAGGAGGAGGATAAGGGCGGGCGAAAGTAGAGAGCGAGAGGTGGAGGCGTAAAAAAGGAGAGAGGGGAAGGGGGTGCGTTGAAGGATGCACGGGAGGGGGCAGGCGCAAGGGTAGGGCGAGGAGACAAATGCGAGCGCGGGGAGGGGGGAGACCGGTGGGGAAAATTGAGCGGCATGTCCGGGCATTGTGTAAAGGTGCCCAAAAGCAGATGAGCTACTCTTGTATGCATGCAGCGGTCTTGTTTAATCTCCTCTCACTTATGTGCTCTCCGTTTCCTAGCAATAATTCATCTGTAAAGTTTTATCCACACGGCTTCGAAATCTTCAATGAAAGTTAAAGGGAAATGAACACCACATTTATGTGGGTTAGAGAAATTGTCCTGAGTACAACAGATAGCATTAAATTAATTTATGGATCGCGTCGAGAAGTTACCTTTAGGCTTGAAATATAATTTGTTAAATTTGCACAGTTCCTCCGTTGTTCCAATTGTTTACGATGTGCTGTGATATGAGGAGAACAAAAAATTATAGTAGCCACAGATAGCTGAAAGTGAAACGTGATTTGCTTTTTCAAAAGAAGTAGATGGCATTGTTAGGGTTTTGATTTGGAAGCCAACACAATGGTGGAGTGATGCGTCTCATTGCAGGCGATATACTATGGGCAATGCATTATAATTAGAAAATTCATCATAATATGAGGAAATTTTGGAAAGCATAGTCATCTTGTTCAATTTGTAATAGCTGCTTTTACTGGATTAGGAAGGCAATTTTCCCACGAAGAATGTAAAAAAGGGGGGATTCGATGCATGAAAAGAAAAAAAATGTAATTACCCGCTCAAACCTACTCCTAAGGGCAAGAAATAAAAAACATGTAAATATGGAAAGCATTAAAAAAGCTAACTTTCAAAAGGTTTATTCAGTTTCCTAATGCCTTTCACTTTGAAGATGGTAGGCCATTCTGCAGATGTATTTTAAGTTTCGAAATGGCAGTCTACTAGACAAAGGTTTTCAATCGTCAAAACATGAGTGACGGTCTAAGTCCAATGAATTGTCTGCTGTTAAAGTGACTGCCGTCGACCGAGATGTCATGCTAATTATTATATTATTTTATTATTGTTATCTATTAATTTTAAAGCTCTTATGCACTTCTAGAACACTAGACTTCCATTCTAGATTTCTAGAACATAAGTTATTCATAAGCCCAATCCTTAAAGAAGACGTCTTTATATCGTTTTATTCGATGCCACAAATATGTAACATAATTTGATCTCCAAATTAAGAAGTGCATGCTTCAATTTAGGAATGCGACCTGTAATTTCAGATACAGTAGCGGTTGAACCCCTAAAGTACACATTTATAAAATGAGCTTCGAAATCTTCAGTTTTAATGGAATTTTTAAACGGCGTTTGCATATATAAATTACACAGAACTTGTAAGTGGAAATAAAAAATTGGTCTACTAATTCCAGCAAAAATAGTGGCGGCGGAGATTTTAATGATACACAATGAAGTAATGGCAGAATCGCCATGATGAAGAAAGACACGAAACGAATGGACATTGTAGTCGTAAAATTCTTCATTCCCACAATGGTTAATGTGTTTGATGATATCGCATTATGAAGAATGTACATGTACGTGGAGGAAAAAATTTAATAATTTTGATAGGTGAAGATTTTTCTTTATTGGAGACAAATTATTTAGAGGAAGATATATATCAAAATTAGCAAAACAAAATTAAAGAAGAAAAAGTTATTATGTCCTACTTCTTTCCTCCCTTCATTTCATTTCCTACTTTCCCTCTACATCCAAACTTTCTCTCATCTATCACAGCCTTCAACATTCCATCGCAAATTAATTGCCCAGCATCCAGCTTTCCGGCTTCCTTTGGCATCCCTCTCCTCCCCAACCGAATCTAGAACTTCTTCGTTTGCCTTATTTTTTGTCATTATCACCTTTTTCATCGGTCTCCATAACCACAATAAAACATCTTCGATCCATGCCTATCACCTTATTTAAACGACCATGTTTCCGAGCCATACAAAATCGAGCTCTACACTATAGTTTACACTATTTTTTCCCAACACTATCATTTTCATCCCCCTGGTGAACGTTTCTTTGCCTAATGCTTCTTTTATATAAGTTTTTCTTCTCTGAATTCTTATTATGACCCTTCTACTTGACCGTTTTCGTTCGAGATGCTTTTCCACCTGCTCATTTGGATAACTTTTCTCGTCCCTTTTATCAGCCATGCTTACATTTTCTGTAGGTAGATGGTTTGTCCAAAAAAAAGTAAAATGATTTTTTTTCGTCAAACTGGACGGCTCAATTTTCAGCGGAATAGGTGGATGTAGGTCTTATGAAAGCAACGGGACCCGCATCAGTCGTCTGTGGGTCGTTACACTATGCTGATCACTGCACAACTGAACCCCTGTTTGAGAGTCGCGTCACGAATTTACGATGCCTCGTTCCATGGAACAACGATACGCGATAGAATTTCGTCATAAGCTCCAAAAACCGGGTTCGAGAGGGACAGCAATGTCCCGAGGAATGGTTTTCCGCTGCCCCAAGATGTTCTGGAAGGGTAATGAGGAGGTTGCCGATGAGGAATGCCCTGGAAATCCATCAACAACACAGTGTGAAGAAAACGTGCAAAAAAGGAGACACGTGCTCATTTCTGATTGACCCCCAAGGGTCAGGATGTTAGCAGAAGAGTGCAGTATTCAGAAAAACACAGTGCACTGCATTCTTACAGAAGATTTAGCCATGAGGAAGGTGTGCCAAGATGGTCCCAAAGGTGCTGTCGGAAGAATGTTTGCATGAAAATCTTGCCTCGGACCTTTCGGACCACCATGAAAGTGACCCGACCTCTTTAGAATAGGTGGTTACTGATGAGGTGATGAGACATGGGCCTTTGAGTGCGACCCAAGCATAACTAATCCCGTTGAGTACCATTTTGGACTACTGAATTATGTCAAAGAGGCCATGACGAGATGCCTAAACGAGGGTCCTGTTGTTGATGCCTTCCAGGAAGCATACCACAACTGGCGGAGGCACTGGCATTGGTGTGCCAGTGCACAATGGTGCCCTTATGAAGAATTCTAGCAAATTTTACTTAGATCTGCAAAAGTTTTTCCCCAAATTTATTTACTTATTTTTAGAACAGAGCTTGTACATGATTTATGCAGGTAAAATGCAGGACATTGAGATATTTTTGCACTTATTTTTGGAGCATACTTTGTAGATGTAGTTGCTAAACGTAACTGCGAAAAAAATTGTATTTTATCCCCATAGCCACGCTTTTCAAATTAGGAAAGCATTGCTTCGTGCATTAAAAAAGCAGTTTGAAAGGTAAGGAATTGTTAATTCTAACGAATATCTTAACCTTACTTATTTTTTTAATGCGTGTTTAATTCACTTAACTAACCGTATTTTAAAAGATATTGTCTCTGGGGTTACTTGATGGTAGTATTTCAAACTGGGAGTAAATTAAGGAAGACTAACTTGATAGATTCCACAAGGATATTTAGTTTTCACGACCATGGTTTCGTCGCAAGGCCTTCGTCGACGAACAGCCACATCTCGGTGTTATTTTGGAGGCTGGAAGCATTTATTCGTATTCCCCATAAATCCTACATATATAAATATACACACACATGCATTATATATATATATATATATATATATAATGCATGTGTGTGTATATTTATATGTGTAGGAGTTATGGGGAATATGAATAAATGCTTCCAGCCTCCAAAATAACACCGAGATGAGGCTGTTCGTCGAAGAAGGCCCATGTAACATACTTGTTTACATTTTGACACACGCATTATAAAACTGGAGGAGAAGAAATGGCAGGACTATCGATCAATCAATCATAATACTTGTTGGTTTCTTTGATTTCTAAACGATATTATTAGTCAAAAGTAATTTCCTCGTCTCATCTACCGTAATGTCATTGCCATTACGTTCTTACTGCCTTTCCTTGTCCTGTAACGTTCGTTACAAAATGTTACTCCACACGCCTTTAAAAGAATGAGATAAACGGTTCGTGGCGGTGGGATCTGTTTAGAGGAATTGGGTGGAGGATTGTTTAGTGGGGAGTTGGAGGGGCGAGGTAGGAGCACTGACTGCAGTGAGGGCGGGTGGTGGGGAGATGGGGTGGTGAAGGAGAAATGGCAGGATGGGAGGAGTGAGAGTGAGGGGAAGACGTGAGGAGCGTGGCTGAGAAGATGAGAGGAGGGTGAGGAGGAGAGGACCCTGAGGTGAATTAATGCGGCGGGCGAGGAGTGGGCTGGAGTCGGTCGGTTGGTCGAGGGGGTCCGGAACGAGGGTAAGGGTTTGAGCGGGGGAGGGGGGGTCGGCCGGTTCCGTGGAAAGATATGCCGAGAGCACGAGGTAAGCCTAGGCGGAGGAGAGAGGAGAGGAGGGGGAGGGTTCCCGCGGAGGGTGCCGCGGAGAGAGAGTCGAGGAGCGTCTGGGGAAAGAGAGAGATGGAAGAGGGGTGGCAGAGGGAAGGGAGAAGCGCGGATGTGTGTGTGGGAGGGGTGAGAGTAAATCGGGGAGAAAAACGTCAGGGCGAGAAATACGAAGTGCGGATCTCTTCCTCCTTCCAGGGAGGGTGGCAAGTTGGCGTGGATGGAAGGAGGTTGGGATAGGGGCGTGCGGTGAGAGCAAAATGATTTCACTTCCACCCCACGCGGCCCGTACTTGGTGGATGGAATTCAACATTTTAGCAAACTCTTCTTTATTTTCCTCTCCACTTTTTGGTAGAAACTGCCTGAAAAGAGGATTAAAAGCATCGTCCTCCGCAAAGAATTCAGTAATTTTCACACTTACAGTGAGTGTCAGGGAAAGACAGGATGTCTGGTCGGAGGATTCATGGCTTCGCTTTATACAGGGGCAGATATAATTCCGAATACTTGGGAAGCGAGTTGTGTTCATGGAAATTTCAGCTAAAGAGTACTATTTAAGGGCGGTGACGACGCATAAAGTAATCATTATTCCCCTTAAAATTCTCCATTATTCAAAATAAAATTGATAATAAGATTACTTAGAAGAAACAAAATTCGAATTAAAAATTAAGGGACGCAATAAAAAAGCATGCTATCTCACAAACAACAGAAAATTAAATAAGCTGAAAGAATATTAGCTATTTTATAGGAAACATTTTAATACACATATTTTCATAACATAAATGAAGTATTAATCACGTACCTAACACTCTCTATTTTATGAGAATTTGGAAACATTTCCTGAATTTAAATTTGTCATAAAAGCGGAATCATATAAAACACTTAAAACACTTTTAGAATCCATTTCAACACTACTTCGGGTTAAAAGGAAATCAAATTTAAGGTTCAGGCTTGATTTCGTGAAATTAATTGGCTTTCAATTGGTCCTTTGATTCAGATTCATTGGTTCCACAATATGGAAGGATTTAGAGGGGATTGGATTGACAGATTCAGTTCTGTGTCTGTCAGCCAAGAAGTACGAGATAACGATCACACACACACATTTATATATATGTGTATATATATATATATAAATATATGCATATGAGTGGATGTAAAATTATCTATATATACATATATAAATGGATTCATATGTATATTTTTATATTTATAGATAATTTTACATCCACTTCGTGAAATAAAAATAAAGAGTATCTACTCACGTTCCTCCGGCTGAAGGTTTTACCTCTCCCTTTAATTACGGTTCCACTTTTGTCGCACGCGACAGCGGCCGTTGGAAGCCGTCCCCAGGGCCACTAATTATCTCGTCGCGCGGTAACTTGCGGAATAAAAGAAGACATAAAGGCCGGAATTTTGGAACAATTTAGGGCGGGAAGGTAAAAATCCTAAAGAGCCATCTCCTTTTAGAGTCGTAGGCCGTCGTGAAAAGGAAGTGGAAATGCCACCTGAAAGTTCTTGCTTCGCTCCCGACTACCAGCTTCGTTTAATGACGTCGCATCGTCCACGCAAGGATCTAAATCCTGCTCACTCTAGTTTCGGGGCATCGTAACAGAATGCTTCGGTTTCATGTAATTATCTCTGTTTTTCGTAACTTTTATGGTGCCGTCATTGAATATCATCCAACATGGCAACAAAAAGCAACCCGACTGATGCGCAAAAAATGGACTTCCGTGAACCTCCATCAAAGAGTGTTCGCTGGGACCCATTAGTGCAAAATGTGATACATAATCTGCTGTAACAGGCCTCAACGCAAGTCTTGCTAATGCATATGAGAATGATATTTTCATGGGAGCAAGCTTCATTGCACTAATTACTACCCGCTGGAAAATGGAACGAGCTAAACCGTCGCAGAATTAGCTTCCAATAGAGGCAGAGGCATCATCAAATCCATTGGCCAGAAGTTATCGATCAAGTCACGATTTTTAGGCGTGTCACTGACACGGGAATACGTAACTATTTCTAAATATTTTGCTCGTACAACACTGAGTGTGTTACCATGTGAAAATTTCAACTGAACCAACAACCTGGCTTCCAAGAAAATATTGACATCGCAGGCATATGAATATATATTCGTACTTATGCACTGACGTATATTCACATGAACAACAGTTCAGTTCAGTAAAAAATAAATGTTAAAGCGGCCACTATTTACATAGAAATCAGCAAGCGGGCTGGTTTTCTTGAGTGAGGATCACTTCACTTTGAAATAAGATCTGCGGTTGGTGAAATACATATTTTAGGTGGAAATATAGTACTTCCTACCGTAACAGTTGAAGTATATTTAATAAATGTATCGAGATAATTTCATAAATAATACTAGCATTTTTGAATACATAGAGACAACTGGATCACTGGAGAAAATAAAGACTGAACAAAAGAAATTTGAATTAGCATAAACTTTTGGTCTAATTTCTTAATGCTTGGCGAAATAAAACGGTTTCTCGCAACCCTCAAGCTAGGATACAGGTAGTTAAGATATTTATTTAAGAATTTATATCGTTGCAATTAGGCATTTATCCTGGTGGCAACGATCAAGTCTGGTCAACTCTTCCTCTTACAATGCACATACATACACACATAAGAAGAACAGGTATGAGACAAAATGCTCATATACACAATGACACTTAAAGATTACCAACCGCACCTTTACCATCACCCATGGGCTAGGTTCACATCAAACGAGTACTTACGACGCTCCGTCCATAATCACGAACTCTTCAACTTCATATACCGTTCAAAATTACGCACTGTTAACACATCATTCACTTTTGCAATGCAACTTCTAACGCCGTCCAAATCACATACAACCAATATTTTAAAAGTTACAATGCTATAATAATCACTGATCGCTGAAGTTTATCACCCAGTGCCTGCTTTAGACTTGTTCTTAAAGCTCCTAAAATTGGTTGGAAAGGGCTCAAACAAACCTCCAGGCAGCTGGTTCCATTCAACAATAGTTTTGTTTAAAACAGAATTTTTTCATATTTTTTTTGCGTTCTCATTTTAATTTTAAAACTGTGGTCGTTTATTCTCATTCAGTTCGGTTTTTCTATC
>CM073769.1:135011422-135136069 GCA_037158775.1 Hetaerina titia
AACCCTTTCCTTATAATATGTATGTATTTATGTTATTACGCAAAATTGCCTTTTATGTGTTTCTAAATTTTATTGGAACTCTACCGGTTAAGATAGGTTTTGGATGAAAATGAACAAAATACACACCTAAATCTAGACAAATAAAAGAAAAGCGACTCACTTAATAATGTAATATTTATGGGAGTAATAATCTGATGAATGTGACAAGGACCATGGAATTGCTATCAATGCATCTTTTTTGAGCTCTCATTGATCACGTCAAACATAACAGACACAAAAAGAAGCGCAACACTCACAGAAGCTTTTCTTGAATTTTCGACTCAAACACAGCCATTCTAATTAAAAGATATAATAGAATGGAAGGTACGCACACATATGCAGAGATACACTTTTAATTTTTCCCTTTAAATGATAAAATGAAGCATTATCATTTGGTCGTAATATGACTCATTAAATATAATTGATTTTTTAATTAAATATCAATGTTTCAAAACGACTTGCTTTGTTGTCCTTTATCCAGTAGGTTTAAATCACCCTTAATTTTCAGCCTTGAATACGAAGTGATGACAATTAAGACGAAATTCTTTAACAACAGGTGATATGCCACCTGTATGCTAGCAACGAAAGCAAAGTGAGGACGTGAATTAAGGCATGTCCGTTGAACCACTTCTTGCAGTAAATTTAGCGCACGAGTTTGTTTTTTTAGAAAAATACCTATTGGTTCGATTTTTATTTTAGGTACACCGATTTGTTAAACATAAAAATTCCATTTGTAAATATAAAAACTACTAGTTATAGACGGTTGTAACTCCTCAGATTATCATACCCTGGAGAATGATGATTCCTCTTCCATTTCTATTAGCGCAATGGGCAGCCTTTATGATGCAACAATTTTTTTAATATAAATATTTTTAAACTGCGATTTAGTTTTCACTTTCGATGTACCCCTGTGAGGGATAGAGGGGTAGATTTTAAAAAGTAAGAGCTAACAATGGAAGGAAGATTTCAAATAACTTATGACTTCCCTAAATCATTTTTAGTTCTAATGAATTTAAAATGGGAAAAAAGCTATCTCATTTCATATTGCAAAAGACTTTTGCAGGAGAATTTTTGAAATAGGAAAGAGTATGACGTAGAAGTCTCCCTATAATCTTGAAGCAATCCAAGTAAAAAATGTCATCTGCATTTAAGCACATTTTCATAGCTCTGCAACATTTATTTTTGTGAGGTCATTACATCTGCTAGAACGTTAAAACAGGTGAGATTTCATATTTTCGGAAAATCAGAGGATTTTCCGAAAATATAAACTGGATACAAGGGTCACTGCGCACGGCAAGTTGTTTTACGGATAAATCAGTAAAATGATCTGGAGTTGATCAAAAAGCTGAATGTATTTTTATTCATCAATGACAAGAAAATATTTTGATTAATTAAGCTCTTTCATTGTAATACTCTATAGAAATATTTTTTACCTCTAAGTTTTACCTTTCATGTTAATGAATTACAGATTGGAAAGTTACCTTATCTCTAAAAGTCTCCAGAAGGAAACTACTGATTTTCCACCATGCATACTTTGGAAAAAAAATTGGAAAATTTTCATCGCAATTGGGAAATATTCCCGTTTTATATTTACTTTAATTGTAAAACACTCGCACAGTCATCAACACGAAAGTTTCTTTGCCAGGAGCGGCTAGATTTTTATCTGTTACTAATCCATCAGAATGAAAGAAAAAAATTTGCTTTTCCAAATAGAATTTTTTTATTACGACCTACGTTTCATTACAGGTATTCACCTGAAGATGTTATGCTGTAAAGAAATCTAGGTCGTAATAAAAAAATTCTATGTGCAAAAGCTAAGTGTATTCTTTCATCTTGAAGGATTTACACCTTTTTATGCTTGAAACTGTGTCATTTGTTTGTATATATATATTAGTTGTATATATATATATATATATATATATATATATATATATATATATATATATATATATATATATATATAAATGAAACTCACTAAATAGTCACAGCAAACACAGAAACCACAGACTGCTTTTGGGCTCTCCTCTGCCTCAGTTCTGTTCCTAATTCCTCTTGAGAAAGGTGGTTGCACCACCGAAAATTCGAGAACTAGTGAGTCCCTCTTTTGTGTGTTTTGGTTTCTGTGTTTGCTGTGACTATTTAGTGAGTTTCATTGTGCACGTTCGTGGCTTTTCCTTGAAAGTGAATACATATATATATATATATATATATATATATATATATATATATATATATATATTCATTCAAACAGAAATAGGTATAAGGAAAGGGGATAGGAAAACACATAATAGGCGAAGACAGGACATGTGGGGAAGGCGGTTTTTGAGCAGATCACGAAAGTAAAAATACTTCCCTATCCGGGATATATAGATATACCTATATAAAGATATCCTATATATATATATACCTATATATATATATATATATATATAGGTATATATATATATATATATACCTATATATATATAGGTATATATATATATATATATATATATATATATATATATATATATATATATATATATATATATATATATATATATATATACCTATATAGTTTTATCTCCTCCCAAAAATACACAAACTCAACATCCCCTGCCGCCATATAGTTTCTAGTTTCAACTCTCCCACCGAAAGAATCTCCGCATGCCTTGACCACCACCTACAACCTATTGTGCTCTCCTTGCCCTCCTTCACGAAAGACACGTATCACTTCCTCCAACGTTTAAACTCTGTCTCCATTCCCTCGATCTCCAACCTGCTTATGGCAACCATCGACGTCACCTCCCTCTATACTTCTATTCCCCATGCAGAAGGCCTATCCTTCCTCCGACACTATCTTTCTCTACGCCCCCCACCCCAGTGCCCCTCGATCGAATTTCTCCTCAATCTAGCCACTTTCGTCCTGACCATAAATGCATTCTCTTTCCAAAACTGCTTTTATCTTCAAACGAAAGGTACAGCGATGGGAACGAGGGTGGCGCCATCGTACGCCAATCTCTTCATGGGCCACCTTGAAGAGAATTTCCTTTCACAGCAACCCTTCCAACCTCTTTTCTGGGTCCGCTACATTGACGACATTTTTATGCTCTGGACACACGGCTCTGAGTCTCTTAACAATTTTTTATCGGCCTTAAATTCTTCTTTCACAGTTAAATTTACTTCTTCCATTTCCGACTCCACCATCACCTACCTTTCTTGACACAGACATCTCACTTCACAATAACAAATTCACCACTCCAGGACATATCAAAGCCACTAATCATCAACAATATTTGCACTATACTAATAGTCATCCTTCTCATATCAATCACTCAACTCCCAACTCTCTCTCTATCCGTGGACATCGGATTTAGAACACCACAGCTACCCTCAACAAATACCTCCACAACCAACACCATGCACTCCACAAACGCTGTTACCCAGAAAAGCTCCTACGGGATAAAATTTACCGCTCCACCCGACCACACACACCACAAAATAACAACCCAACATCTGACGCAGGACTCAATCTTTGCACAACCTATTTGCCCGGATCCCACAGACTGAAAACCCTTCTTAAAGAACTTTATCCTATTTTACACGACAATGACTCGACCTCATTCTTACTGCCCCAATGTCCCTCTGTCGCTTACAGACGACCAGCTAATCTCAGAAACCTTCTGAGATCCACCAACCCTTTGGCACCCCACCCTGACAATTTTCCTAATATTTCCCCAACTTGCAATCGCCTCCGATGTAAAACATGTCTGCTGATCAGATCTGCTCCCCTCTCCCCACATCCCCTCATTGTCCCTTCATCCCTTTTCCACGCTAACTGCCTCTCGAAAAATATTATCTATCTTTGTCGTACAAACAATGCACTTCATTCTACATAGGCGAATGCATTACCCCCTTATTCATTCGAATGAACAATCACAGCCACTCTTATAATTCTGCCTCACTCTCTTCTCTTCCTATCCCTTCACCCGCAATTTCACACAACCTATCATTCGACGAATAATTTTCCCAAACAATTCTAGAATCCCTACCCGAATCAGCCACCAAAATAGAGGTAAGAACTCGCGAATCCGCATACATCCTGTATTTCCGATCCTTCAAAATTCCCACCCTTAACTGCCATCTTTAATTCCCTTCCCAACAGTCCCCAAACCTTCCGCCCCCCTTCTTCTCTCCCCAGCAACTCTCCCCTCAAGACCTCTAAGTCTGACCTGAAGAGGGCCTCGGAGTAGGCCGAAAGCTCAAATAATCTACGATGTGAGTGTTCTTTTACGTGTTATCTGTTTTATTCTGTGTTCTATTGTTCCGTCCAAAGTTATATTGGTCTCGTGAGTACTTCCGCATCATCGATGTGTATATATATATACACATATACATATATATATATATATATATATATATATATGTGTATATATATATATGGGAAACCATAATCGGCCGCCGTACCGTAGTCCCGTATCGCGTTCCTTTCAAACTCCTCTTTATCATCGGGAACAGAAAAAAGTCCGAGGTGCCAAGTCCGGGCTGTAGGGCAGGTGCGGCAGCATTGCCACGCCGTGATTGGCCAAGAAGTCCGACACGACAAGAGCGGTGTGAGACGGCGCATTGTCGTGATGCAGCCGCCAGATGTTTTTGATCGCTTGCCGGACGCGGGCGACTCGTTTTCGAAACCTGTCGAGTACTTGGACGTAAAATGCAGCATTTACAGTTTGTCGTTCAGGTACAAATTCGTAGTGGACGACTCCCCTTTTGTCAAAAATCAGGAAAAAATCAGTACACTTATTTTCCGGACAAACCCTGTATATATATATATATATATATATATATATATATATATATATATTATTCATTCAAATTGAAATAGAGATAAGGAAAATGGTAAAGGAACACATATAAAGGACAAACACAAAATCCTCTTTTGTGTTTGTCCTTTATATGTGTTCCTTTACCATTTTCCTTATCTCTATTTCAATTTGAATGAATAATATTTATTCGCCATATGGCGGTATTTCGTGTTTGAATGTATATATATATATATATATATATATATATATATATATATATATATATATATATACATATATAGACAGTAACACACAGCACGAGAACACATAAAAAGAATACTCACAATAATATCTTGATAATTACGACGGACTCGAACTCCGTCTTCCTCGGAAGATAAGATATGACTCATATAATACATACTCATAAGAGTCATATCTTATCTTCCGAAGAAGACGGAGTTCGAGTACGTCGAAATTATCAAGATATTATTGTGAGTGTTCTTTTTATGTGTTCTCGTGCTGTGTGTTACTGTCTAAGTTTTTTATTCAATACTTCCGTTTTACTTCGAAGAAACCATCTATATATATATATATATATATATATATATATATATATATATATATATATATATATATATAAATGCGGGTCGCAGTGGTCTAGTGGGTAGAGCGTTATCCTACTGACGGGGAGGGTCCCGGGTTCGATTCCCGGGAAAGGCACTTTGGGCACCTGCAGCTCCACCTAAGCTAGTTGATTTTTCGGGTACCAGATCTTCCTGGGAAACCATAACCGGCACAGCGAAAGGAACTGGCCCCCCTACCCTGATGTGTGAATATTCACACGCCGTCGGGCTTGGTACATGGGTGAGCTCTACCATCACCTACTAAACCGACCTTCGGGTTGATTACTGTGTTTATGCTTTTTTATATATATAAATATCTAAATAACCCATAACTAACCAACCATTAATTAAAATTAAAAATTAATAAATAACCAACACATAATATGATAACACATAAAAGGAACACTCACACTTTATTTATTGATAATTTCGACCTCTGAATATCGATGCAGCGCTTCTTCCAATCCCCGAAACACTTATCAAACTAGATCTTTGAGATAGCCTTTAGTTCTTTCAGCGATACGCTTTTAATGTCATCTACGGCTGTAAAACGACGGCCCTTTAATATTATCTTAATTTTTGGAAATAGGAAAAAGTCACACGGAGCCATAACTGACGAATATGGAGGCTGGGGCAGCTTTACAATATTGTTTTTGGCCAAAAATTCATGGACAAGCAATGAAGTGTGAGGTGGTGCATTAGCATGGTGCAAAAGCCATTTTGGAACGAATTTTGCTGCCACGCGTTTCATACCCAAAAAATTGGAAAAAATGGCATGACATGATCCAATCGATATGCCAACATCATCAGCGACCTCTCTAATTGTGATTCGGCGATCGTTTATAACCATTCCTTTACTTTTTCCACATTTTCATCGATTGTTGATGTGCTGGTGCGTGCAGGGCGTTCGTCATCTTCAAGGTCTTCACGGCCTTCTTGGAAACGCTTATACCACTAGTAAACTATTGATTTACTCATAGCAGACTCACCATAGGCCTTTGTTAACATTTCACACACTTTGTTACATTTTATTTCATTTTTTTAGCAAAATTTGATACAAATGCTTTGACCCACGACTCGAACTCCGTCTTCTTCGGAATATAAGATATGAGTCATATCTTATCTTCCGAAGAAGACGGAGTTCGAGGCCGCCGAAATTATCAAGTCTCAAAACTAACGAAAAAACTTTCCATCTTTAAAAAATATCAGAATTATCATAAATTGACGCTGGCATCATGCTCATATAACGTCGTCAGAACAGTACAGTTCACCAACACACCCGACTACTAGATGGAAAAACTTCTCAAACCCCGTGATTCGAATTTAATGTTGGTAAAACTTTGTGTAATATTTTTTGAGATAAAATATACCATATGTCTGATAGAAATGCATATTATTTCAACTGAGGGCTTTCTTCGAATCTTCAGTTTTTTAATAGTATAATATTTTTTAGCAGTATTATTCTTTACGAGTGGCCATTATGCCTCAAGGTAGTCTACTCTATGGAAAATTTCAAGTTTACGGCCAATATATAGCGATGTCACCATGCTATGAAAAACCGATGCAAAGAATTCACCATTGGAAAATTATCGGAGAAAGGTTTTGAAGAAAGCGAATTCCAATAAACCAGCGCGCCACGTAACTGGTAAACCTGGGAGCCTCCTCGGGTAGTCAGACTTTACAGGAATAGGGCGAGAACTTCAAGCAAAGCGAAATTAAAATGTTTAGTTTGGTGGAAAGGGATGTTGGTTCTTTATTTGCGTGGGTACCGTCTACGTTGCGGGCGTATCTATGAGTCAGTGTGTGCAATGTTGCCCCTGCGCCATAGACATTTATCGTTTTGAAATATTGCTTCTCTTCGTCTCGTATCCGAACAACGAAGGTGCTTATTCACTCTTTTCCGCGCTCCCCCACAGACATGCCAATGCTGAGGAGGGGGGACACTTCTTTCTCCCGCCTCGTGGCCCTCGCGTGTCACACGGCACAGCCGTCGTTCGTCCCCGCCGTGCTTTCATTTGATAGAACCCACGAGCGAGAAGGTGTTGCTTGAGGGCTTGCCAAACAAATAATCCGGAGCAACACGGGAGAGAAAGAAGGTGGTAAGATGAATGACAAAGGATCTCTACTACCGCCGGGCGGATTCGGACGGCTTTGGTTGAGATGGACGATTCGGCGATGCGCTCGCTACTTGAATCTTAAAACTACCCTCTCACTCCACCCTTCTCATCCGAAGAAAAGCAATATAGAGAATATAAATAGCACTAAGTTATTGGTAGAAAGCCGTTACGTAAGTTAATTAGGTACGCCCGTGAAACTTTTTAGTCTACTTTTGCTTGTTTTCCAATTTCATAAGTTTACCATGCATAGCCAAAATCAGGATATCTAAAATAACGATGATTTGATTGAGGAATCAAATCGATGATGACGACGGCGGTGCCGTCGAAACGTAAATATCTACTGTAAGTGTCCTTCTTTTATGTTTCTGTGTGTGGAATATTTATTGTCTTAGTGTTTGTGTGTGTTTATATATACATATAAATATGTATGTATATATATATATATATATTCATTCAAACATAGAAATAGGTATAAGGAAAGGAGATAGGAAAACACATAAAAGGCAAACACAGGGCATGTGGGGAAGGCGGTTTTTGAGCAGATCACGAATGTTGTGCGCCGTATGGCGGGACTTCGTATTTGAATGTGAATGAATATATATATATATATTCATTCACATTGAAATAGAGATAAGGAAAATGGTAAAGGAACACATATAAAGGACGAACACAAGAGAGGTGGGGATGGCGGATGTGAGCAGATCACGAATGTAACACATCATGTGTAATGCTCACATCCGCCATCCCCACCTCTCTTGTGTTCGTCCTTTATATGTGTTCCTTTACCATTTTCCTTATCTCTATTTCAATGTGAATGAATATTTATTTGCCATATGGCGGTATTTCGTGTTTGAATGTGTATATATATATATATATATATATATATATATATATATATATATATATATATATATATATACATGCATACATATATCGACATAACATTAAAATACTAATTTATTGTAAAGAAGACTGTTGGAAATGATAAATGCGGTCTCAGAGATTTTTAGTAACTGAAGTTAAACATTTAAAAAAATAAATCGAAGCGAAAATAATGAAATTCCTATATTCACACGCCGAAAATCTTTATGCAATCACCACTGGATTATCTAGTTGGATGAAACTGTTCGTTGAACAAGTTTACAGTAGCTGAGATGAATACTTTCTAAAAGAATGCTTGAAAATTAACAAAAAGTATGTAAAAATTGAGCTTCATTGGTAAAACTGGGATTGTAATAAAAAAAAACTTCACCAAACGGAGCGCGCTGACTGACCAAAGTGATCGGATTCATTCTTCGGAAACCAGCCTTAGGGAAGGGATCACTGTCAGTGAAATGCGGAAGGAATTCTCGCCGTGAGAAATAGAGAGAGAGAGACGTGCGGGTGGACCTGAAGTCTCTCTGGCTCCGTGATACACTTTTCACAAAGGAGAGCGTTGAGCGGAGGAAACACGGCGTCTCCGGGATCGCGTTTCCTGGAGTCCGACACCCGCGCTTGGGAAACGCGCACGTCGCATAGAGGCACGTGGGCAAGTGGGTGAAGTTTGACGACGGCTTTACGGAGAGGAGGGCGACTGAATCAACCCTTCAAGCACACGCTCTCCTTTTTTTCTCCAGACAACGCGACGTAAGGTGACTCGCAGGAGGCTTTCCCGAACGGAAACCGTCAAAGACTCACATCTCCTTGGCAGGGGAGGAGAGTGAGGTGGAGAGGATGAGGCACGGGAGGAGGGCGTGTCGTCAAGAGAGGTGGAGGCAGGGAAGTTGGCTCCTGCGTCGGAGGGTTCAACTCTTTATGGCAATGAGGAGAGAGGGTTGGGGTGGGAGGGAATGGGGGAAAAGAAAAATTCGGCCTCGGCCCTGCGGGCTTTCGATCGCGCACGGGGACCTGCAGGGCTATCGTCATAGGAGAGGACAATAAATTTCGCGCGGTCGTTGGTCTCCCAGGGCGGATCTATGGGAGAAGGTCGGACGAGGAAATAGAGGTGGGACACTAGTGGCTGAGGGTTGCTGAAATGGTGGACGAGTGGTGGAGGTACATGTGACAGTTGACTACCATAGAAGTGTTCGGACTTAAGAAAAAAGAAAATAGTCTCCGGAGTGGGGGAGAAGATGGTGTAATGAAGTGAAATAAGGGTGACAAGATTCGCGTGAAAAGAAGATTTATTTTATCGAAGACCTGATCAATGTTACTAATAAATACTCCATGATTGAAACGAACGTTACAATGTAACACCCATGAGTAAAATTATGCTATACTAACGAACAATCAAAACAAATAGTGCTGGTCGAAGAAAGAGTCGAAACGTCTACTAATTGGTGCACAAACATATTTTCAGGCCAATTCTAGAAATTAGAGCTGAAATACAAAAAGTGTTCCCAAATCGAGATCAAATTAACTAAATTAAACGTTGTGTAAAAACAATATTCGTATGAATTTTCTTATATAAACTACAAATTGTAATTACCAAGCATGATAGTATGGAAAAATAATTTTGTTAAAAAATATAAAATAATAAATTCAAACATTTGGGGAGTATCTCTTTAAAAATTCAACGTTTTACATTTCGCCAGGAGCAAGCATAAATTGCATTTGTTAAACAGCTTAGACAACGTGAATTCCGGAAAATGGTTTGAGGAAAACATGTTAAGTGTAGTCAACGCTTGGGGAAAGGAATTGCCGAACGGAGAAAGCAAAAGAGCTGCCAGCGGAACGTCAAGAAAGGTAGTTTTTCGAACAAGTGGTCCGATAAGAAAAGATGGAGAGGAAATTGGAGGAAGGAACTGAGTTGAGGAGGGAAGAGAAATGAAGAGGAAGAAAGAGAAAGAGGCGGTGTAGCAGATGGCTCAGGGTATGGACGGACAGATTGGTAATATTGAGGACGTGAGGAGCCTACGAATTAACACGGATGTTAAAGAATGACAAAACAAAAAGATAAGAATAAATAAGGAATTGGTATGAATGAAATAGACAATCCAAAAAGATAAAAAATCACGAGTTAAGGCGATGCTGGGGAGAATGATTGTAATGGAATGGAAATATTTCCTTAATGGGAAGATAAAGGAGAACATCTGAGTGAATTTATTTTTCACCTTCTCTCAGGTAACTGGTAGCGTTGCTGGGGTTAAGTTTAAGACACAGAGTAACCAATGAAATTGCTCTGCAAGTTACGAAAAATAAATGATATTTGTATTCATTTAGCCGAAATGATGAACACGAATGTGACCATTACACTTCAAAATGATTAAATTTAATAGAAATAAAAATAAATAGAAACAATTAATATGGGTGGATACCGCATCCATATAAACAGAATATTTATGTTCAAGTATTCACATGATGTGCATATGCGTACTAATATAGGTTGAAATATTCATGTTACTCTACGATGCCGAAATGCCATTGGAATAAGGTAATTAATGATTTACATCGAATTCAATGTTTTCCCGGTGCACAGAATTCAATAATATTTCTCGGATCTCACTCGAGTAGAGTATCAGAACGTCGAGGGGTCAATGGGTGATTGCGCCATCTTCATCAGGATGATGTAGAACATATGATCTTTAAAGTTTTTTTAAAATGAATAATCTTAAATACATATAAAAAAATCCGCCAAGCCTCTTTCCAAATCCCCTCCCACTCCGTGCTTGCGAGCAAGATGCAAAACTTGTCCTATTTTCACCACTCCACCCCTCTCATCCCAACTTTTAACTCTCTCCCGCCCTTCCCCCACTCCTCATGTACATCTCAGAATGTAATCTATCTTCTGACTTGCAAACTCTGCCCGCCATTTTATATAGGCCAGTGCTCTACCCCCTGAACCTCAGGGTGAACAATCATCGCACCTCATGTAATCCCTCTTCCCCGTCCGCGGGTCTTCCCATCCAAAAACATGCCTCCCACCACAACACCCCCTTCAACCACTGTTACAATGTTTCCATGCTAGCATCCCTTCCCCCATCCGATAACCCTATAAAATTAAACACAATGGAATTGGCATTTATATGGTCGTGTAAATCCTATCAACTTCCGGGTCTCAATGTCGTTCACTAAATGGGTGGGGGTGCTGGGGTGGATGGAGTGGGATTTGTTTCTTGCGAGGTAGTGGGACAATTTATTCATCCGCATACATTTTGTCATCCTTGTCCTGGGTTTTTACTTGTCGAGCCCTTATGATGACTTGGTTAGTTGATGCCTTGGTCATGGTTGTTGTGGTATCTGTGGATGAATTGTTAGTTTTCTGTGTCGCTTTTTACTATTTCCGCATCCTCCTTATTCCATCTCCGCTCCCCACTGGCCTCCCTTTCCCCCTCCATAACCTCCTCCTTCACCCCTCTCCCACCACCTGTTCTCCGCTCCGCTTTCTCCCCCTCCATATACCCCTCCTTCACCCCTCCCCCACTACCTGTTTTTCCCCACTCTCCTCGTCCCCTACTCTCTCTACACCACGCACCCTTTTCCTCAGTCATATCTTATCTTCCGAAGAAGACGGAGTTCGAGTCCGTGAAATTATCAAGATATTATTGTGAGTGTTCTTATTATGTGTTCTCGTGCTGTGTGTTACTGTCTAAGTTTTTTATTCAACACTTCCGTGTTTCTTCGAAGAAATCATCTATATGTATATATATAGACGAAGTTCTCCTCTCTCTCTCTCTCTATATATATATATATATATATATGTATATATATTCATTCAAATACGAAGTCCTGCCATACGGCGCACAAATATTCATTCAAACATAGAAATAGGAAAAGGAAAGGGGATAGGAAACGCATAAAAGGCGAACACAGGACATGCGGGGAAGGCGGTTTTTTGAGCAGATCACGAATGTAAAAATATTTCCTTAACCGGGATTTGAACACCGGACCTACCACTTGCCGGACAGATGATATATATATATATATATATATATATATATATATATATATGTATGTATATATTTCGATGATGTGGAAGTACTCACGAGAGCAATGTGGCATTTGGACGGAACAATATAACACAATAATATAGATAACACGTAAAAGAACACTCACATTGTAGATTGTTTGAGCTTTCGGCCTACCCCGAGGCCTTCTTCAGGTCAGAATCTTACGTGCTATCTATTTTATTCTGTGTTATATATATAAATGTATATGTACACACACATGTATACGTATATTGATACACACACACACACATATATATATGCATATTGATACATATATGTATTTATATATATGATATATATGTTTACACACGTACGGTTTGGCTGCAGGGCGACGGATCCGCGGATAAGATTGTCACCTTACCCACATCCGAAACTCCCTAAGGGTGAAGGAATGCGGGCATGAGTGGGTGCAGTGGCGTGTGGTGGGAGGTAGGGAAGGTTACGCGGGGATGTGAATGGGGTGTTGAGAGGTATGAGTGCGAAACGGGGGAGAGAGGCGGAGGGATCGGGCGGGTGGGAGAGGGCTGCTCTATGGGCTGATGGGTTGGGGATTACAAGGTGGACTGGGGAAGGGAGGGGAAAGGGGGAGGGAAGAATAAGAGGGAAGGAATACGGCGTGCGTTGTGTGTTGGTGCGTGTGCTCGTGTGGGAGAGTCGGGGATTGGTTGAGGGGTGACATTGAGAAGGGGACCCTGAGGTTAAGGGTTTTCGGGGAGAGAATTTCGAATCAAGTGATGTAGAGGACAGGCGAGGGGAGGGTATTGGCACCCGTGTGCCGAGGGGCATGCGTGTTCGTTTTGGCGTCGGGGGCGGGCTATTCGAGAGTCGGGGGTGGGCTGGACTTGGTTGACGGGAGGAGAGGGGCACGATGGGTGGTGAGGGTTAGCGAAACGGATTTCGTTAAACCCCTACCCTCTCTCTCCCTCCCTCCCGCCCCCAAACTCTCACACCCCTTCCCGCTTCATTTCCCCCGAAACCCTTTACACACAGCGACACCTTAGCCCGTGCAGTTAGGGCAGTGTTGCCCATCCCCTTCCCCGCACAACCTCGCACCCTTTCGCTACCACCTCCCTCGCCAAGGGACGGACGACGGCCAAGCGGGCAATCGTGCTACTCTGGCCGTGACTCCTGGAGCACCAATATCCAGCGGGAGTTCGGTTAATCCCAGTGTGGTTCCTGACCCGTCCCGCTGTATTTAGGCAAGTATGAAATGATTCTATCACAATTCTAATGTAGTTTCTTCAACCCATGCACAAAAATGAACAGCTTAATTAACTTAAATATTATTATAAGAGAAAAAATAATTATAATATACTTCTTAACTTCACAATCTAAACCAGAATGGTTTATTGTTAACGAAATTAATTTGAAAACTCTTTTAGTTCTCCAGGACACCCATGGACATATTGGGTCTGGCGTTTGTGCCTCTCATCCCAAGGTAATGGCCGTGAACCCACATCCGGTTTGCTCTGAAGTGAAGATGGCGATTTGACCAAGCTCTTCCGCCATACCCAATAGTCCCTTACCATTATCACACTTTCTCCTCCGCGCCATCCTCCTACTCCCACCCCCATTTCCTGTGTTTCCATGAGCACCCTCCCGCGTCTCTCTTCTCTCTTGTTACATCTCCGCAGGGGTTGGGCCAAATGATGAATCAAGATCAAACCCAGTACATTAATATCGATCTTCCGGCGTAAGGAGGCCGCGGAGGGAGATATCTTCTCCCAATCTTCTCCTTAAACCACCCCTCTCCTCATTCCCTAATATTTATCTCGCAAATCCTGTTGTTGTTTACGTTCATCTCTGAGGTTTTGAAGGAAATTAATTTTTGCTTCCCTCATCCTCTCTCATCATCAAATCAGCCATCTAAACACTCTCAAACTTACAAAAAAAAACACTATTCGTCGACGGGTGTGGATGAATGTGATTATCATTGAAGTTCCGCAAAAATGGCATCTGAGCTTTAATTTTGAAATGGAACTCTTTGTAAATTTTTCTTGGACGGAAAACGGAAGATATGCGTTTCATAATGTTTGTGTAGTTTAAGAAAATGGGAGGAGTGCTGTTATGCCTTTTTGACCCGTAAGGACTGGCACAGTATGAGGAGTAAGTTGTGGATCGATAGTAGTTCCCTCAACAGCAGGGAATTAGGTGGAATTTAAGCCTTTTATTTAATCTTCTAAATAAAAAAATTGAGTCGTAATCCATATTCACAATTGGATGAGCATATTTAAACAATTTGCGTTAAATTTTGTCATCACTGAATGAGCTCAAGTGGCGCGAAAGTGATTTCAGTGATAAAATATTCAGCTTGATTACGATTTGAAATTATCTACCTCATTTACCGTATATGCAAAAGCAATCAAAGACCTTTTTATGTGTATAAATGGAGAGTTTTGGTTACAGCGACACAGTTATTTGAAAATAATGTCACTACGCATTAAAAGTACATAGCATTCTCCTTGAAGAATAATCTAATTAACATATATTTCTAATTCGTCGAATCACAATGTAGGGAAATGGTTCTACTAATTGAGTATGGCTTAATAGTGTTATAACATAATTCAAATCAACTTAGGAAAAAATGATTTGTTGACATTATTATGATTTTTCCGTAATTGGAGAAACGAGAAAGGTGAATAAGCGGTCTTCAAACACTATAGTAAAAGTATGTTAGTGAATGAGCGTCGATTGTTGGAAGATATGCAAGTACGGTGAACTTTTTAACAATTTTTTTGTTGTAAACTTCGGATGGATAAATGGCAGTTAATCTTGTTACATATATAGCTAAATGTTGAGTTATTTTAAGTAAACACTAGTTTCAAATATACAATTTTAATTATAAATTAAATACCTATTACAAAGTATTTATTCTGTTGAGACCAATATCTGAGATTATCTCTCTTAAAGTTGAAATGAAGAAAAATAAATCCGAAATATATTAATACTTTGGAAGGTGATAGTAAACTAATAATCTATGAGATTGCCCAATGAAAGTAATCATTAATTTAAATATTCGCATAACTTACTATATAAAACGCCGACTTTATTTTACACTGTTTGCATAATGAGCAATGCATATGTAACCTTGGTTTAATTGATTCAGCCCAATAATTATCGCGTAGTCGGTAACCGTGGTACATTGAAACCTATTCAGTTTCCTTAGGCCCATCCCGGTTGTCGTTAGCATTTACTTTATGAGGCAACGCTCTCCCTAGCTTTTCCACAAACCTCATTCTTTTTTTAGAATTTCCTTAATTTAATGTTCTTTTTATTTGCTGTCATTTACTTGGAGTGTATGAGTAGGTGTATCCTTATTCTTTATTTATATGTGTATAGATATATTTTTATATATCGATGTACACGATTATATATTTGTATTTCTTTTCTTTTCGATGTGCATATCTGTGCATAATGAATTTGTGTCTATCTTTATGTATTTATGTGTATACGTGCATATAATTTTAAATTTTATACAAAAAGTATACAACAATGTACATATAAATGTATACGACGATGGGTTAAATGGAAGAAGCTCTCAATTTCGCCCAAATAAAACCTCTGTCTATCTTTTCTTTATGAAATTCTCACGCTTTCGTAACTGAAATACGTACGAGAGAAAGATATTGATGATAAATTGTTTTTAAAAATTTGATAAACATTGATTTTTCCGCAATGGCATGTTTTTAACTCCTAAAACTCGCTAGCAAGCTAAGTATATAAAAGTCAAGACCGCAGAAAGAAAGGCTCTTTTAGCATGGTAATAATTTAAGCATGGGTACCTTCCGAATCAACTTTGTGGAATTTGCTTTATTTAAAAATGCTCTTAAAACTGAGGTGTTCCACCTCAATGCCGAGTCTTCGTGACGGGAAACAAACAATAAGCAGCTCAAAAGTTTTGTGCCGAGTTCTTGTTTCACTTTCCGCGAAAGATTTTGCTCCCTGAGATATCTCTCGGGATTCCTTAAAAGCAGCTCGGAATCTACGTTTTTCCAAAGTTATCCATGCTCTTTCATAAACTTCGATATTCCTTCGAAGAACACGTCATAGGATGCTGAAAAGCACGGAGCATTCGAGTAAACTTCTATTTACTCTGGGAAGAAAAGTCACCGCATTTAACCGCAACTCCCTACGGCTTATGCGCACACACATATATTGTTTCCTTTGAGGGGTCGACACGAAGAGAAGGAAAACCAACCGTCTCTATTTGTTTGTTCCATTACCTGACTTTGCTTTTTTCATTCCCGGCCCTTTTTATTCGATTCCTCCTTCCCGCCAGGACCTTCCCCTTCCTCTCGGGTCCCGTTGGCCAAACGGACACCAATATCGCTCTGCCGAGTTACCCGTTGTTCCCTCATCGAGTTCCCAAGGAAGGGCCCTCCAGACCCTCCCCGATGGTCGACAAGTCGCCCGTGGGCGCTCGGGAGTCAGATCTCTTATTTTAAAAACATTCTTTCCCTCTGAGTTGCCTCCTCTACGCAGAGAAAACCGTGAACTGAGTGAAATCACTTCCCTTTAGAATACTCGGGTAAGCTGATATTTTCACGGAAATGGTGCAATATTTCATGCTGTTCACCGTATGCCATTCGAAAAGCAATTTGATTTTTGATCGGTGAGAATTATTCTTGACCACAAGCGACACTGCTAATAATATTGAGCTAATGCCATTTCATGCCCAGAGTTTTAAAACTGCATAGCCGACAATATGGACAAAAATACTCGGCAGCTCAATACTAAACGAAAGAAATTGCTTAGTATAATCTTAACTCAAATAAGATAGTAGAATTGGATCTTTAATTAAAACTTCAAATAGTAGCGTCTGAAAGTATTATATTATGCAACAGCTATTAGGGAAAATCCAATTATTACATGGAGAAATAAAACATGTTAGTTCCTTTATCGATTGATTTACTCCATAGAATATCAATTTTTGTCCAGGAACTATGCATTTCATTTTGAATAGATTCCTTCCCTTATCACGTCTGTAGTATGGTTACGTAAATTACCCTCTTTTCGCACCATTCACTCCATTTCACGTTCCCCGTAACATGGAGTACCATTATGACATTTTGATAATGAAACACTTAAATTATACGAATTTGACTCTCATTGGCTCCGAGAGGGAAAGTGATCGTTCGAATATGTGAGATATTTATTAGCTAGATGAGGAATAGGCGTCAAAAATTTACAACCTCCTGCTGGAACCCACTTACTTTACCTCACCCCTTTACTCACGAGACAGTCTTACCGGGGATGCAACCCTCGGCTGAAGAGACCCCCCCCCCCAAGTAATAAGCCCTACCGTGGTGTAGACCGGTGGAAATAGAGCTTGGGGGGAGAGGGGCGGCGCGGGGGAAGACAGGGAGAGAGGGCAAGGGGAGGGAGATTGGGAGAATGGCCATAAAACTGTCAGGGGTTTCTTTGTCCTCCCATGAATTCGGGACATTGAAAACAGAGCGAATTCTGGGAGGAGAGGGTAGGGGGTTTAGGAATGGTTAAAGGGAACGGTTGGAAGGGTGGAGAGAACGGCGAGCATGGTTTACCCCCCCCCCCCGCTCCTCCCAGGGGGAGAGGGATTGAGGCGCCATGTGGGTGGGCGCCCCGGAGCGGATGCTCCGCACGTATCTCCGCCGTCGCGAAGAGGGGAGCTGCTCGGGATGGCGAGCGGAGACGACAACAAGGGTGGCAGGAAAAGGGCGAGCGCGTGGTGTTACAGGGGGAGGGTTCGGATGTGGGACGGGGTGGTTCGGGACGTAGTGGCGGAGATAAGAAGGGAAATAAAAGGGGGAGGTTGAGAGAGGAAGAGGTGCGAGAGAGATAGGGGAGTTTTAGGGGGTTCCACTCGAGCCACCGGCCGCGGAGGGGTGTAGTCCCTGGCAGCGGCATCGCCGACATGGCGTCCACCCGCGAAGAAATATCAAAATAGTCAAACGAGTATCGAGTCAATTCCTCTTCTTTTATATCTCCTCGTCTATTGTGCCCTCGTTTATTCAGAAATAAGTGAACATGCTTATTGGTGCAATCGGCGGCAAAAAAAATCAAAGAGCCTGTAACAGGATTCGGATCTCCAGATAACTGCTCTTCCAGTGACAGCATCTTACCACCATTTGCTACGGCGAATCTCCCAGGGAATTTACAAGCAGCACCCTATTATTAATCCTACTTTTATATCCACGAATGCATCGTAGTTTATTAAGCAATTTAAGTGTTAAATCTTACAATTTATTCTATTTACGGCATACATTTTAATATTATTCGGTGGAAAGAGGTCAATGGCTTAAAGACCTTAATCCAATTATTTTGGCATTTTAGACCAATCGATGCCCTTAGAAATGAAAAATTTCACGGGGATCATTTATGAAGTCAGTTAATCTATTTAAAATATTTTCTCTATCATCAGCTTTTTGGCTTCCTTTAAGGTTATATAAACATTAATAGCTGCGTATTATACAACTAAATGGCCTGGAGTAATAGCAATGGAAGTTACCATGGTTCATAGGCATTTATCAAAGGTACCGCTAATAATACAAAGTGAATCTTTTAACAAACAGAAACGGAGATGTGTAAAGGAGAACTGACAAGTTGATTCGCAGTTTTGTTTTTAAAAAGCGTAATAGTACATTGGAAATAATGCGTGACGATCTTCAACGTATACTGGTAGATATATAGGAGAGTGTATTGATGTAATGTAAAACAAGGACACAGATGCTCAAAGGAGGATTTCAATCCGACTGACTCCAGAAATAGAATCCACGTCGTCTGGTGGATTTAACATGTAGCACGTCTCCGATGAAATCCCTTAAATTATAACACTACTGAAATAAGAAATCTAACTTATTATTTAACTTCAATTTATGACAGACAAAATTATGTGGGTATGCTACGTTTTTGACATTTGAGGCCATTTCAGCCAAAATCAATGGTGAAGGGTTTGCTGTGGGGCAGAGCACACAATACCTTATTCACAAATAAAAAAAGGAAATACTTTCAGGTAAAAAAAAGAGGACAAAATATTACCAGCAATCATAACGAGGTATATTTAAAATATGCAAAAAAGCTTTCCTCCCATTATTCCCTGTTCAACGCTCCATACGACAGACGGGGACCTCTTCCGTGAATTTTGTGGGCAATAGAGAGTGACGAATCTCTCTTAAGGTTGGACCTAACTAGGGGATGGTAGAAATAAGCAACAAATGAGAGATGAAGAGGAGGGAAGTGGAAGTGAAGCGGAAGATTGTGGGCTGAGGAACACATGCAAGGGTGAGAGGGCACTGAGTGGTATTCACGCAGCGGGGAGGGAGAGATAGAAAGACCGCAGACGCACACAAGGGCAAAGATACACATACGTCATAAAGGAAATGCGCTCCTTTGAATAATGGCTCGTCTGCAGACGTGTAAAATTGTGTTGTTCATTTCACGTGGCAGGAAACCAACAAACGCCGTACTTAAGGAGGGCACGCTGCGCAGGGAAACGCATTCAATTTTTTTTCCACCGCACGCCTTTGTAAAAGCTCATCTTGCCGGAAACACAGTGGTTTTTCTGCATCCCCACGTCAACCCAAATGCATTTTCACGGGCCTTTGATGTTCCCTTGCTTATGGAGCTCATAAGTAGGTTACGCATGCCGAGATTTAATGCCGCTGGCACAGAATGAATTTGTAGTAGATGCTTGTTTAGAAAGGGAGAATTTTCAAAAATATTCTGGCTAAACCAGCCAGATCTCTTCCCACTCATGAATTTTTATGACCAAAAAGCACTAGTTATAGCGTTCTACGCGAAAGATTCAAATTTGCAGGATTCACTATAGTGCAGGAATTGAATGCGAGTTTTGGTCCGCGTTAATTGCGTTCGTTACGCATTGTGAGTTGTGTCTTTCTCATAATTTTTTTGCTGCATCAAAAGCACACAGATTAAGAGGACTCCTCTTTCTTTGCCACCATGCAACAAAGCTGCAGATGAGAGGCAACTTCAATTGAGAGAACGAAAATGTTTGTTATCCAAATTAATTGCCACCCGTTGTGATTTTGCGATAGGAAGATTAAATTGATTTCACGCAGAAAAAATATAAAATATGAAACAGAGAACAGTAAAAATATATTTATAAATAAGTAGGATAAAATTATTGGCGCAGTGGTATATCGTTTCATGTGTTATTCAATTCAATAAAGGACCACTCATAACTGCAGAAATATAATGGCAATAGCAAAAATACTGTTTATATTTTTATTTCATTATACGATTAACAGCATCATGGTTTTCACGGATTGTGAAACCGACTCTATCTTCTCTTGCAATCTTATTTTCTGATAAATCTTTCCAATGGGTTTTAAATAAACTAAAGAAAAATTGCGGATACCTTTTGTGACTAGATTAACATTGTGCAACAATTCTAAGAAACTGAGGGAGATGCCGCAAAAGTAACTTTTACAAGAATAATCCGCAAAAGTCGCATAATAATGCAATAATTTCCAGACCCGGTCAAGGAGAATGATTTTTACATTTTGAAATTTTCGCAAAAAAACAACTAACACTAAGACATCTCAAATTGACCAACGCCTGCTTCTGATGATTAAAAACGCTTTCCATGGAGGTGTCGCTTAGCACATAGTAATAGAAAAAGTCACGGAGGGATTTGGACCATAATGACGATGGGGAATCCCACCATTGATTTTTGCAATATATGAAGCAAAGGCAGTGGTGACTTGCGGCCGCAGATTTTATAGGTGTAGCATCCAATCTTTCACTTTAAAATGTAAAATTTGCGATTGCTACGTCCTTGAAGGATTTTCAGTTCACCTGCATGGAACGATCTATTTACAGTTTTGTGTACCATTATGATATGTTAACGTCATTCCCTAAACATGAAAACCATAACTTTGACAATAAAAGTCAACACTTTGACTTCTTCTGTCGTTGGTGATTTCCTTACAAATCATTTATCTCAGGATCAAAATGATGAAGCCAAGTTTTATAACCAATATTATTCTCTGTAAAAACTCATATACCCGTAACCTCAAATTCAAGCGCAAATAATTCCGCACGGAAACTTCACGTTCTTGAAGGGTGCGAGAAGTCGCGGAACCCACCGCTCACAAAAACTTCTCATTTTGCAATTTTCCTTACACCATCGTTGGTTGCATTCACTGACATTTTCAGTAGTTATGATACTAATTTATATGTTATACGATATGCCTTGTTCTACGGTGCTAATGTGTACTTCCTTGAGAGCATTCACCGTCTTTCGAAGTTGATAGTCTCCGCCCTTTAAACATTTTAAACCATCTTATAGCTGAACTATACGGATGAAAAAAATCTGCATAAACCTTCTGTAGCATTACATAGACTTTAATTGACGATTATTTCAGGCAAAAGTTTGTTTTTAACATAGAGTCACGTGTTACTGCCAGCCTTGTTATAGGCGAACTGAACATTTTACAACTTATGACGACTACCTAAAACGAACTCGCAGAACCCTAACCACACATGATGCATTCAACTAACAATATATTATGGTACTTCCAAAGTATATCGGTACCTTAGTTAAGTTTTTGAAGAACAAATTTCAGTAATGTATGCATTAACAAATACAGGAATGCGTCTTTGGCACAACACAAATTAAACTAAATAAATAAGAGTAAATTCGTAATGAGAATACAAGGGCGAGATATGATTAAGGACATTATCGAAATGCACACAATTGAGGAAACTACAATGACAATCCCACCACATGCGAGAGTTTAAATTAAAACCATTCCCGGGTGACTAATCCACTACAATGATATTATTTCAGGCTATTGGAAAATTGAATTAATATGTTTCAAAGATAAAGCATGTCTAATTATTTCTTCCCAGCGATTGGAACCGAAGACCTATTTTTCTACTTTGACACTGAATGAAAGATATGATGAGGATATGAGGAGCTATCATTTTCTGATGCTACTGAATATTTTTCTAAGTATTTGGGGGTAGTTCCAACAACACGACTTTCATAAGGAGAACATATCAGGACAATACGCCGAACCGCTTTAATGAAACTTGGCTTCATTAAACAGGTGGTGGGGAAATGTAATGAGAAAGTTATAGAAAAGTGTTATTTGGCTCTAGTTGGACCTCATTTGGAATATGCCGCAAGTATTTGGGATACATGGGAGAAAATTTGGCAAAATAAACTAGATAAAGTCCGCCAGATTCGTGAAAAATATATATGACAAGAACACAAGTGTAACAAGTCTCTTAGGGGATTTAGGCTGGGAGCCACTCGAAATACGAAGGGAGCAATCGAGGTTTAGACTTTTAGTAGATTCAGAACCAACGAGTTAAAGGAATTATAATGGCCCCACACTGCTTAGATAGATCAGACCTCAAAGATAAAATAAGGGAGATAGATTCCAATACAGTTGCATACAAATACTCATTCTTTACTCGAACAATCAGAAATCATAATAGTAGGAAACTGAAGTCACTTTAGAAATATTCAAAACATTTATTAAAATTTTACAAAATTTCATAGTGTAAGAGGACGTCTCGGTAGCTTAATTGGTTAAAGCACTCGGCCGGATATCGAGGGATCCGGGTTCGAATCCCGGTCAAGGCGAATGATTTTTACTATATGAAATTGTTACATTATAATGCACACATAGCGGATGACTCCGTCAAAAGTTACTGTTGCGGCATCTCCCGCAGTTTCTTGTCAAAACATTTAATTTATAAGTCGGAACAGAATTAAACATTGCAAAGACATTAGGTATATTTGTAGGTACATGTGTATGTTAGTTGGTGGTTTGTGTGTTTGCATGTGTGTAGGGTGTAAGGATTTTTGCATGAATGCATACCATGTTTTGTTTGTAGACTGTATAAATTTGTAGTTTTTGCATGCGTTTTTTTCTTAATTACGGGTGGTGTCCTGACACCCCCCGCCACACACCCTTGCGGCGGATGTAGATGAATATTACCTTATTGTGATCAATTCGACATGAATAGCAATTCGTAAAATCAGCGTTGATGTTTTAAGAAATATATGTTGGTGCAACGGTAATGCAACTGCATACATTTGTGTATTCACCTAGGACATTCGAAAACAAAGATGCTTGGACGTCCAACGAAACTATTACACCGTCGCGGGAACACAAAGTGTGTTGAGGGGAAAGTGAGTGAGCGAGAATGGACATCGGCTGAGCATGCGCTCTACGGTCTCCGTTTCCCATGGCTTCACGCAGTCCACTTAATCCTCTCCCTCCCAAAAAAATCCTTAATGTAAATGCACTGATTTGCATACCTATCTGTGCTCCCTGGAGTGCGGGAGAAATCAGGACACGCGTCCCCTCGGGGTAGAAAATAGGGGAGTGGGGGGGGGGAGAGCCTGAATCCCAAAACAGCAAACAAATGAAAAACGACAGATTCGCTCCGGCTCATTGCCCCGCCTCACCGACGCGGCACCCAAATTGTTACCTAACGGCCTAATTAAGCCCCCCCCCCGGTGAAGGATGACCGCCTTATCAACCATATATCGGCTATTTCCCTTCCAGAGAAGGGTTGCAATTCCGAAGGGAGGTCCCTAATGGGAATTCAGGAGCTGTGGGGACGGGGTGAAGGAACGATTTTGGCCATCCGCCACCCCTTCCCAGAAAATACTTAATTGAAGGGAGTGTAGTAATGGTTTTCGCAATACACATTTGCTTCGTGTCTCCCGGCACTTTCCGTCTCGATCAGCCGAAGAGCCCGAAAGCAGGCACTAAGGGAAGGGGGACCCGGAAGACTAGGGGGAATGGTGGAGGTAATTATTCTTCTTAGAGGATTTTAAAGCGCTATTTCGCAGCCTGTACAGCGTCCGGCAATTATATTGGCCCGGACGAGCGCCTTGCGATTCCGTTGTGAGGGAGCAGAGAGGGTGCCGGCACGGGAGGAGGGCGGGGGCGGGGGTGGACTATTCTATAGTCGCACGCAAGGAAGAAGAAGTCGGGATTTGAAGTCACAAAGACGACGGGCGATTGACGTTCCTTTTTCAAGACGTGGTTATTAACATCACGAGAAAACAAATTTAAGGGATCGATTCGATGGCAACTCTCGAAGGTTCACCGGTTGAAATCGCGGTGTTGTATATTTCGCTAGAGATAATCGGTTGTCTTCTTGATATGATTGAGGAGAGAACTTCAAGTGCCATACAACTCCCTTCGGATTGAATTCTAAGGCACAACCAACGGCGGTCCAAAATAGGACCGCTAGCCTTGGCTATGTATTTGCCATTTCCTGCTGAGTTTATAATTATATAATTCACTAAAAACTCACGAAAATTAGGTAAAATGTGTATTCAAGTGGAATACAGGAGGTATTACTCATAAAATACTTCGTTTAACCCTTTCAAGCCTGCGCATGGTAACTCGAGTTACCCAATGTTAAATTTTTCACAGTAATATTTTTGCCTTGATGTCTGTTGTTTCAAATTTTTAAGTATTTGTACATTATAAGTGTGATTTTATTTGGATGTGAAATTAGCCATCAATGAAGCAAATCCTTTAAAAATCTTGATTCAGCCGGGTGGGAAAAAGTCTTGACTCATTCCCGTAACTATCCCGCACAGGCCCTCACACGTAAGCCTGTGGCGGGAGGTCATATGCTGTATCTGGCCAGCGATATTTTCTCAGCAAGGTATTGGGCCTGCATTTTAATACAGAGGTTCCATGGTAACATATCCATGCGACGCCTTTAACGTTGAAGTATTCCCCGTCGTTTGAGTGTATGGAGGAGAATGTGTAGTCTGAAATCGGAGTAGAGTGCTGCTGATTTTGTGATAGCCATCATGACTCAAGTCGCATTGTTATTTATGTTTACACTCAAAGAGAACAAACTCACAATCCATGATAATATTCTGGCACATGATAGGGATATTTCATTTTAATTAATCTTCTATGTCTCATAGAAAGAATAGATAATTAATTTCATAAACTTTTCAACATAATGGAATGACAATGCAACAATTTCAGAGTGTAATAAGGAATTCATAGATAATGAGGTTGAATAACCAGGCACAAAGAAAAAGTTTTAAATTTGAAAAATTTTTGCAATGTAACTACTCTAAACGAAAGGGTCGTTTTGTAATGGAGATATGGTGACGAAAAAATACTTCGTCTGCTGAACAAAAGATGGCCACTGAGAATTACCATAGAAAGATGGAACTCGTAACCCTCGACTCATGCATAACTGTGAAAAAATATCCCTATTTAAAGGTTAATGAACAAATCCTAAGAAGGAAATTGCTTAGGGACTTTAAATAGAAATTGTTCAGAATATCCCTTAAGAAGAAAAAATAAATACATAAAACCATAGCAATAAAAATATTTGTGGGAGGTCAATATTTACCAAATAGGGACGGAATTTAGCAAATTTTGGGAATTAGTCAAACATACCGCAAACGATATGCTTTCATTTTTGTTCGGGAAAAGATTATGGAAGAACAGAAGTTTACTGTACGTCCAGACTGTGAAAAAGCATTATGTAGCTCACATTGGGAAGGAACAACATAAACATCGCGTTATGAAAGGAAAAAAAAACATCAAGCATTATAATTTGGATGTGTGATTTAGAAATCTCTTAAACTAAGAAAAATTCTCATACATAATATTTTTACTTTAATGATGTAAAGCTTTTAAATACCTATCGTAAAGAGTATTCTCAAAATTGTAACTAATATTTACTAATCATATCATTAACAATCTGCGTTCTCAGGAACTTTTAATCATAAAAACACTGATGAAAGGTTATTTAAAATAGAGAAAAATATCGGGAAAGTGGATATGGAAAGTTTACAGAAGAAGGGTGAAATTGGTGCTCTATACAGCAAGGTTAAGTTATTATCGGGAAGTAAGGCAAGATCTGTGCTAACAGTTAAAGATAAGTGGGGTAAGATAATAGTTGAACCAGGAAAAATCCAAGAGAGATGGAAGGAGTATATAGAAAAACTGTATGGCAAAGAACTTAGGCCGACAAGGTTAGATATAGAAAAGGAACATGACGTAGAAGAAGATAGCTTAGGTCTAGGCATACTCGACGATGAAATAGAAAGGGCATTAAAGGAGATGAAAGCAAATAAGGCCGTGGGGCTGGACAACATTCCTGTAGAAATGTTGAAATGGTTAGGGAAAGGTGGGAAGAAGGCCATATATGGACTGATTCGTAGTATCTATGAGGAAGGAATCTGGCCGTCAGATTTTGTGAGATCGGTGTTAGTTCCTATTCCAAAAAAGACAAAGGCTATATCATGTGAGGATTACAGAACAATAAGTTTGATATCCCACACAGCTAAAGTTATTCTCAGGATCATCAACAAAAGGATAGAGAGTAAGGCAAATGATTACTTAGGGGATGATCAGTTTGGGTTCAGGAAAGGAAGAGGTACGCGTGATGCCATTGCAGTAATGAGATCACTAATCGAGAGGAATATAGAATACAATCAGGACGTTTTTGCCTGTTTTGTAGATTTCGAAAAAGCGTTTGATAGAGTGAATTGGGAAAAATTAATGTGTGTATTGCAGAAAATAGGAATGGATTGGAGGGACAGGAGACTGATCCGCAACCTGTACATGTCTCAGACTGCTCAGGTGCGAGTGGGGAACGGAGAGTCCGGATGGGCAGTGTTAGGAAGAGGTGTAAGGCAGGGTTACCCATTGTCACCGGTGCTGTTCAACGTATATGTAGAGGAAATGATTAAAGAGGAATGGGAAGAACTGGAGGTAGGAATGAAAGTCGGAGGGGAATTCTTAAAATCGGTTAGGTTTGCCGATGACCAAGCATTAGTTGCTCAGTCAGCCAAGGGGTTGCAAGCATTGTTGAGTGAATTGGAGGTTCAGTGCGATAAATATGGGATGAGAATCAATATTAATAAAACAAAGGTTATTCGATTTTCCAGAAAGAAAAAGGCTAAGCTAAATATTAAAATAGGCGGGGAAAAAATAGAGCAGGTAGAGCAGTTTACATATCTCGGAAGTGTTTTGGACCAATACGGTCAAAGTGGTAGGGACGTAAGGAGAAGAATTGCGCTAGGCAAGGAAGCTTTCTCAAGGAGGAGGGAGTTGATGACTGGGACGTTGAGTAGGGATGTTAAGACAAGACTCGTAAAAACTCTGATATGGAGCGTAGCTATGTACGGCGCGGAAACGTGGTCACTGAAGCAGGAGGATAGACGTAGATTGGAGGCTTTTGAAATGTGGGTGTGGAGAAGAATGGAGAAGGTGAAATGGAAGTGGACCGAAAGGAAAACAAATGAGGAAGTACTAGAGATGGTGGGTGAGGAGAGGGGTTTGTTGAGAGAAATCCTATGGAGGCAGACATTTTGGATGAAAGGCGTATTGAGCGGTAGTGGAATGTTGAAGAAGGTAATAGAGGGGAGAATGTTGGGCAAGCGAGGAAAGGGTAGGAACAGGATAGGGATGTTGGATGGGATAAAGAGTGGAAAGAAGTACACAGAGATGAAGAGGGACCTGATATAGTTTAGGTTGCTGGATTGGGTTTTGTTTGGAGTTACAAAATATTTATTTGATAGATGTGTTCATCCAAAAACCTACCCTAACCGGTAGATTACCTAATAAACCGGAAAAGTATATATATAACAGTTTCAGGTGTAACATGGTGGAAATTCTTCATGATGAAAGAAGATGCTTCGCTTTCTCACATGGGGTATTTTATTACGACCCAGGTTTCGTTTTCCTCCCCTTCCCTCCTCTATTTCCCAGAAAAGAGGTATATATATATATATATATATATATATATATTAATATACACGATACGTATATACATATGTATATATATTCTTGGAACATATATATTTTATATATGTTCCAAGATTCTAATTTTACTTGAAGATGCTATGCTGTAACGAATCCCAGTTTCCAATAAAAATAATCTGAGTGGAAAAGCAAAGTGTCTTCTTTCATCGAAAAACTATGTTATTAATAACTAAAATTCGAAAATTCAAACAGGAAGAATAAAATACGAGTGTAGTTAGAAAGGCATAATATTTGCTGATCATACTATTCACAATCAATGTTATCAAGTTTATTGGATTTTTAAGTAAAGAAACACTGATGAAAGTTTACTTTAATAGTATTTAAAATGGAGACAAATATCGGAAACAAGAACAAACGATAAAGACTGTGTAACGGTAAAAGCTACCTTACAATTACTTCAACAGAAGTGTCCATTCATAAATGAGGGATCATCGAAGTTTTCACCGTCACTGCGTTAATTTTAATATTTTTGCCTGTGCTGCTCCAGAGAACTTTTGGCTGCCACTCAATGACTAGTAAGTGTAGTCCATGCGTTGACGCCAGCGTTTTCTTTTATCAAGGTGAGAATCTCACATCTTAAACTTGACATCTGCTGACTGAATATTTACTTTACTTGTACTTTAAATTTGTTGAACTCTCAAAATGTTGCCTGGTGAACCGTAGTAGCTATTTGTATGACTTTTAAAAGCACGGTCACGGAAAGGTCAAAACTGATGGATCCGAAGTAGAAGGAACAATGTTCCGACGCCTGGACTTTCACTTTTAAATTTAGGTTCAAATTCTCTGGAGTTTAAAGGAAGTTAAGGAAGACTTTTAGGAGTCAGAGTGATCTCGAATTATCTTTCAATCAGAGAGAAAAACGTTAAATTTCATTTATATATTTGGCACAAACATTTTCTGGGGGTCACAAGGAGTAATTCCCAACGACGGAAGGATCGTGTCGAGGTGAGCGCCCTAGCGAGGAGAGAATTGGCAAACCAGGAGGACGGGTGAGTGGTTATATTAAGACGTTGAGGAGAGGACGCAGGGTGAAGGGGGGGGGGAGAGTGCGCGGCTTCTTATTCGCAACTTTCTCGAGGCGGTAATCCCGCCGCATCGCCGACCCCCATAACGCGATATCACTCCATCAGGAAAGGCAACCCCATCCCCAAGGCCGTGGCGTGGCCCTGACTTCCCACTCTCTTCTCATTTCCCACCCCTGACCCCTCTCCCAAAGTGAGGGGGAATGAAAATTTCGCTGGTCTAGTTCCTCCTTCTGCAGCCGCCCAACTTCCTCACATCCTCGCTCCTTCATCCAACATTCCTTCGTGCTCATTTTCATACCAACGCACATGCGTGAAGAGTAGACAACACACTTACTCGTATTGCTAAGTTCATTCTCTGGCCATTACTTCATACGTACTATAATTAAATTTGTGAAGTACTTTCACAAGTATGGTATACGTTTGATTATGACTTTTAGAAAGAGTATCATCTAGGTGGCCGTGGTTGTGTGGCCGTTACTTTCACTGACCAGGAATTTCTAAAGTTTTAGAAGCCGACTTTATTTGATAGTTACGAAACAGGATTGTGAGGTAGTTGCGGAAGAATTATACGAGGCATATTCGAGAAGTAAGGAAAGCTGTCTTGTATTTACATATTAGTGGGTAAGAACAATGTTGTACGCAAGCTACGCATTCTAATGAGAATTTTCGAAGCCAATGAAGTTATTTTTTTCAATAGTCGTTTGCATTTCGCCAAATGCAGATAACAATGCCCGCGAAAGTCGATCTCCCAACAGTCGGGAAGGGTGTGTTGTGATGAGATTGTTATGTGCAAAAGTATCATCAACTGCGCACATCCAACGAAGTTGTTTATGGACCTACAGTAATGAGTGAAGGAAAAAGTTGCCAATGGTGTCAATACTACGTGAATGGCCGCGCAAATGTGCGTGACGACGAGTGGAGTGGCACACCGAGAAAACAGATCGATGAAATCGTTCAACAATTGGACTAGGAACTGCGATCTGATCGACAATCGATGATTAGTGATAGTCTGCCTGATGAATTTCCTCATTTAAGACGCACTTTTAACTATACGACTGTTACGGTAATACTCGGTTATTAAAAATTGTGTGCAAGGTGGGTGTTGGAAATGCTTAAAGACCAACACAAAGAGCTAAGAAGTTACCGATCTTAGGCCTAGAGACCATTTCTTCTTCTTGCACTTCAAATAGTGGTTCATCTACATCTACATAATACCCCGCAAGCCGCCGCAAGGGCGTGTGGCGGGGGGTGTTAGGCCACCACCCGTAAAAGGAAACAAAGCCACATTCAAAACCAGCACATAGATGTAATCCCATACCCACAGTGGAGCATACATCCATGCAAAAATTATTTCATTTTGCACGCATGCAAATACACATCTACCGCCTTTCATTCTACACCCATGCAAGTACATATAGTATACCATCATCCAACAAATAGTTATACCTTAGGATGCAGTAAGATGGAATTAGGATGCAGTGGTTTGGTGGAAAACTGTTCTGTTTGAAAGCGATGAGAAACTCAAGGCCGCCGTTGCCAACTGATTCAATTACCAGGCAGCAAACTTCTTTGCTGAAGGATTAAAAAAAGTTGTGCAGCTTTATGTAAAGTTCTTAGAAGTGCGTTACGGCATTATGTAGAAAAGTGAAGCAGATTTAACGAATAAAACTAAAACCGACAGTAAAAACTTACTAACGAATATATTCTTCATGATCAAATGGAACAATCTCAAAAAATATCCCCGGTATAAACTCTTATATGTTATTTTGAGCTATGCTATTTGTGTTGTAATATCATACCTTTCAAGAAAAATCTTCCTGCTTAGAAAATAACTCATTTTTTAATTGTAGATTGTAGGAGGAGTTCGCTTTTAAATATCAAAATAATAAACTTTCAAGCCATCTTAGAGGCATTGACTAACATTTTAGGACATCTCTATATGTAGCATGTGTAATCATGTTATTAGAAATGCGTCGTAACTTATAACTTTTGAAATTATGTTTGGAAAAATGTTGCCATTTATTTTTATTGAACAAGAATTTTATGGCATTACACACATTACAGCATTTAATGTATTAATGATGTTTCCGTGTGCAGTGAATGAAATGTTATCATTACTGAATAATTATTTGCTACAGTTGCAATATTTCTGCTCTCACAAATGGCACAGTGAGGGCTCGATGTGATCGTAGTTACATGAAGTAATTTTTGCTACCCTCTCAAACTGGTATTAGAAAAAAATCAGCCGCATCCACTCAGGATTTTCATACAAAATACGAGGGTAGGCTGAAAAGTAATGCACACATGCTTGTAGACCACAAACAAAAACAAATAGCAAGATCGAGCGAAAAGTACATTTTATTACAATTCTTAAGTTTCAAAATCATTTATTTATTTTTCAACATAGTCACCGTTAAGGCTAACACATTTCTCCCAACGTGTAACAAGTTTTTTCATTCCGTCACTGAAAAACTCTTCCGACTTTTTTCGAATCAAGGACTTGACAGCTGCCTTCCACTCATCGTCCGAGGTGTAATGATTACCCTTGAGGTGTCTCTGGAGTTGAGGAAAAAAATAAAAATTGCAAGGCACAAGATCGGGGGTATAGGGAGGGTGTGGAATCGTTTCAAATTTTAGGTTTCGCAGAGCCTCTCCAGTTGCGCGAGAGGTGTGTGGACGAGCGTTGTAATGTTGCAAGATTATTGGCGCCAGGCTGCCTTTGACACGGCAAACTTCTACCTTGGATATTTCAATATGGTTTGCGATACGCTTTTGGGTGATTCGCATTTTGAATAAAATATTTTATGAGTTTGCGATGCTTATCGTCTGTGGCAGTGATCGGACGTCCGCTGTGTGTTTCATCAACAATTATAGTTTTTCCAGGCTCGAAAACACGAAAATTCACTAACCATCGATTTACAGTAGACCTATCAACAGAATCGTCACGATAAACAGCTTTTAAACGACGATGAATCTCAGTAGGAGTCACGCTGTTTAACTCGCGCTGACATAGCACTAGAACACGTCTCCATACTTCCGCTTCTCAAAATACACTGGATGAATGTAACGATCTCAAACCTTCGTATGCGCGTAGATGGGAAATGTTACTTCCACATGCCACCAGGAGTGCTTCTAGAGATCACTTAGTTTGTCGTCTACATGCATGTGTGCATTAGTTTTTAGCCTACCCTCGTAGCTTCATAGTCAGTAATTCTCATTACTTAAGACACAAAACCTTTTCAATTGAACCTCTTTGTGTAAAACTATCACCTCTGTGTCAGAACTCGTGGATGTATAAAAGGTTACGAGGTGATCATGTGACCATTACTTCTTAGGGACCCACCTCGCCACCCCGTCCCCCTGAGTGGAACCTTCTACCACCGTCAAAGATCTCCCCGTCATGATCGTCATACTTCCCGACACCCTCCTTCACCAACGCTGCTCTCACCTCCCTCGCTCGCTTCGCAACCCAACCCCCAAGGCCTAACGTCCCTGCGACCGAATTCCCACGGGGCTGCAAGGGGCTTAAAGTTCCCCCTTTCCAGCCAGTCTGGGCCGCCGAGGAGGCGGAGGGTGGGACTGGGATGTGGGTGACGGGAGGCAGAACGGCAGAGGTGGAATGGGGAGAACATGGGAGTGTCTGCTGGCTTCTAGGTCGATGAGACCCGCAGGCGGCCCTGGAATGGGAATGCGCTGGTGAATAGTCTCCTTGCAAATTAGCGGGGCACTTGAGGAATTAACCGTAAAGAAAAAGACCTTGTACTTACTGAAATGGGGCTGGTGCAATTAGTTGTGAATTAATCCAAAGATGAATCCCCTTAAATGCTCATTTAAATAATGGAAGATTCGCCAAGGTCGTTTCTTTATCGCACACGAGTTTTTCGTGTTGCTCATATGCTGGCTGCATAGGGAGCACAATCAGGCGAAGAAACACGTGAAGTGTCTAAATTATAAAACTTCTACAAAACTTCTTAGTCGGAGAAATATACTTTTATACGTGTTTTGGTGTCAAAAAATGAACAAATGAGATACTTAGGAGTGGAATAATTTTCTTGAATAATGCCTTTGGAGACTTCAATGGATGAAGTGATGTAAAGCATAATAAACCTGTCCAAGGAAACGTATTAAGGGTGGAACATGTGTTTGAGAAGTCAAATTCAACAAAAAATTAATTTTTCAGGTGAGCGTTTTTTTTTAATTTTATTAAGCAAATATCATTGAAAATGGGACAATTTTCCTGATGAGGGATAGTCAAATGGTAGAATTGTTGAATCCAAATAAAACAGAGTAATTGACATTATTTTACTTCCATGACTAACCATATTCCATTCTTGGTCTGTCCCAAAAATAAGTAGAATTAATCTGTGGAAAATAATTTTTTGCAAATCAAAGTACAAATTACTAAATCTCTTCAAAACAGCACTGTTGTGCATCAACACACGGGTGTCAGCGCCTCTGCCATTTTGACATGCTTCCTGTAAGGCATCAACAGGGCCCTCGTTCTGGCACCTCGTCACAGCCCCTTGGACATAATTCAGGGGTCCAAAATGGTACTCAAAGGGGTTGTACTTGGGTCGTGCTCAAATACCCATGTTTCATCACCAGTAACCATCTATTCTCAAAAATTCGGGTCCCTTTCTCAGTGGTCCAATAGGTCAAAGGCAAGATTGTCACACGAGCAGTCTGCCGACAGCACCTTGGGGACCATCTTGGCACACCTTTCCCATGGATAAATTTTCTATAAGAATTAAATGGACTGTGGTTTTCTTAATAGTTCACTCTTCTGCTAACATCCTGACACTTGGGGGGTCAATCAGAAATGAGCATGTCTCACTTTTTGCACATTTTCATCACGCTGTCTCTTTGGTGGATGTCCAGGGGATTCCTCATCGTTAACCTCTTCTCTGCCCTCCCAGAACATCCTGTGAAAGCAGAAACCTATCACTTTGGATATTTGTCCATCTCCATAAGCATCCTTTACCATTGTTATGGTCTCCGAACCCCATTTCCAGGGTTTAACACAGAATTTTATCGCTTTTTGCTTCATGGAAAGTGGCATCGTGAATCTGTGATGTGGCCGTCGAACAGGGGTCCAGTCTAGCAGCAATTCACAGAATGTAAATGCTCACAGTTAACTGACGTGGGTCACGATGCTTTCCCAAGTTGTTCCACTAGCAATCCCAACACCAATCACTACACTCTAGCCGTCTGTATTGGTGGCAAAAAAATCATTAAAATTATTTTTGGGACAGAACCTGTAATTTATCAGCAAGATGTTTCTAGGTTTCATCCTAAATCTGCGGGACCTGTTATTGATGCCTCGTTCAATTAGTGTGTGTGTGTGAAAAAGTAAGGCAGGTCATTTTTTTCATCCCTATTCCCAATTAATTTTGATTACGTGCAGATCTCTAGCTCAGATTATGACGATTTTTAAATTAATTTATCCTTTACTCGATTTTCTTGTTGCGCTGAACAATTTCGTCAAAGAACTAATAATTAAAACAATATAAAGTATCTTAAATAATAATCTAAAACTAAAATTTAATAAAACAATTTATTTTTATTATTCAAATTAAGGCTTACGGATATGGTCTCATTCGTAAATTGTATGACTTGTTAACAATATGAAAGAGGCTAAAACATTCATGGATAAAGGAAAGAGTGAAAAGGCAATGGTTAAAGTGTAGCAGAGATGGGGAGTGCCTAGAACCACTCACCCATTGTCCTTTTCATCCGAAACCCTCTTCTCATCACACCCACCCCCAATTTCTCGCACTTTCTCTTCTTTCCAAACTTCATCCCCCAACTTAACTCCCATTTTCTCCACGTCTTCCCACTCCCGGGCCGTTCCCATCCTCCTCCTTTGCCAGCGTTCTCTTCTTTTTATTTGTCGGATACGTTTCTGAGCCATTTAAACATCCGGGCCAGCCCGAAGGAAAGACACCTTTGCCCTCCTCTATCTCTCCTCTCCCCCTCACTCACTTAGGTCCCCGCCCATCACTTCTCTGCCCCCCCTCACACCCTTTCATCCACCCCCCGCAGCGTCATGTGCCCGCCGGGGCATTTGTATTCCTGCCACGGAGATCTTCCAAACCTCCTCTCTCCCCCTCTAACCCCTGGACCTCCTTTCCCCTGGACCGACTCACTCCCTCAACCGCTCCGCCCATCCATCCCCCAGCCCTTCCCTCCCCCCAACAATTCCCACTTTTATCTATTTCACCTCCCCGCTCGCAAAGCTCGTTTTCTCCGGATGAGCGCGGTGTGTGTGTCACTTATTTCTTCTTCCCCTCTGCATTCTGCCATTGAGGTGCGCCCGGAAGCTTCGACACCTCCCAACCGTTTCGGCGGCTGCCCTTGCTCCACCCTCCCTCCCCGCGAACGAGGCAAGGCACCTTCTCCTCCCGCGGTTTCATGCCATGAGGCCCTCGAGTTGTGGTCGTTCGCACGCATCTCGTGGCGGGCAGGACACGGAGCGATGCCGTCGCGCAAATGCATGTCCTTCCCTTCAATCATTCCTAAGCCTCACATTCCTCGGATCTGATCACCCGAACCGGTCTGTTGAAAGAGTTAAAGAGGTGCTTAAAGGTTATTTTATTAATTTCGCAGTAAAGTGGTAATCTCACTCCGGTATTAATGGCGCGTACCCATTAATTGTGGTCTCCAGATGCTCGAGGGAAAATTTTGCAAAATATTTAGTCATTTGTCTAAAAATGTAAAACCGATAGATTTAAGATTCCCCTCGAACGATCAAGGATCAAAGTAACTTTGGGTCAAAAGTATAGTGCGTAATTGTCCCTACAACACACCATAGCGAAAGTAATTGTAACAATGATTGAAAATGTAAAATAAAAAGTCAACCAGGGAAAAATATAAAAAATAAGAAAAACAATTAACTTCAATCCGTTTTATGGTAATATCGAATGGGTTTCGCTTACGGAGGATACAGAGGCAGAGACTCACAGGTTAAATTCTATTTTCAGAATATCTAACAATTGTGGATAAGATCACGACTATGAATTACTTTAAGGAAAAACAGTTTGATTTACTTTGAATCTATAAAGATTAATTACAAAGATATGACTCACTGGCTCAACTTCATAGCTGACGGATTGACATTTATCTCTATGATGAAGCACAGCACTCACTGCGTTCTAACTCCGTTATATAGTAACTTCTGTGCATCAAACATATCGTGCCCATCTAACAGAAAGGTCTAACGTCGCAAATGCAATGGTAAAAGATAAACGGTTTAAGTCTACCCTCAAGTTCCACTCATGGCACTTCAATATGGCTGGCTTAAAATTGCAGAAATATGTCTATAAAGTGCATCTTGACGTAATCGTAAAGTCCCCATACGAAAACCATGTCATTAACCAAACCCTTTAAATATAGAGCAATAATAATCTCAACACCTAGGTCTTAAGAAAAGTTTCGAAAAGTATTAAGTAAAAGTTCAAAGAAGAAATATCAAATTCATTGGAACTTGTCTCCAAAGAATGCATTTGTGACGGGGCGATTCGGAAAAATAGAATAGGAATTCCTTCAAACACATAAAGATCAAGCGGGACAAAGAATAAGGCGAAACATCCTTCAGGTTATTTATACCCCCGAAGTAATTACCATGGCCTAACACTAATTCATATTTATCATAAGATGAACTGCTATTAAGAAAACGGTTCGATAAAAAAATGCACTACTAATGCGTTACCCCGTGAAGGTACCATGAGTTATTCTGGGAATGAGAACATTTAAAAAAATTACTGATAAAATCTTCTTCCCAGCTAAACTTGGAGAAATTGCTTTTTCCACAAAACGCTTTACCCGCATCATATCAAAAAGAAAAGAAAACATTTTCAAAACTAGTATATTATAATACCTTTCCTTCTCTCGCTTAAGCGGTAATCGCAGCAAGGCTGAATTTAATTATGCCACCATTTTGAACCCTTAAGGCTATATATTCAATTAGAGGTACAAAAATATAATTAACATTTGCATCAACTGATTGCTATTGCAGAATCTTTAAAGATTTCTCGTAAAATAGTTGTAGCCAGCATGAATACTATCAAGTACATGGTAGGTCAATGTGAATGACAAGTGAAATCAGCATGATGAATAGATTATATATTAATTATGTATCATTGATACATATTATATATATTTAATTATTATTTTATAATTAATTTATTTAATTATTATATATATATTTAATTATGTATCATTGATACATATATTGACGGCAGTCTTATACATTGTTTAAGATCAATAGCGTGAACATAAGTTGACTAGAAATTCCTTAAATCGGTATAAATATAGCCACGACACGATTTTTCGGTGTAGTACGGAAATTAATTTTTCTCAGATCAGAAAATGTTGACAGCTTTAGAAACATCTTAATTGTGCATAACTACACTGTTTGTTTAACTATTCCGAAATTTGCTCTCGAGAAGTGGTCCAAGGTTTTAGAAATCACCTCGTGAGGATAGGTACGGAATAACTACTGAAAGAGGTAACCGAATACTTCGATAAAATACACACACCATTATGAGTGGACAGAGTATATAAAGTGGAGAAATGTTTAAGGGTACCTAGGGTAGACTTTAAGCTACCGTGGACGAATGGTGCCAAAGGATACACAGTTCAGCGTAATCATATAGGGGAATGTATGGATAGGATGGCTTCCATGGGTTTCCTTGCTAGGATTGGAGCGCGACTGATGTATCGATGACAGTTTGTCGTATTCGCAGTACACCATTCACCCACCGCACCAATGCGAACTCCGCCCCATCGTCTTCTCAGTAACTTCGCTCGACAAAGGGTAGTTCCTCTTAGCCAATGCATGTGGGGGTTAACTGACCCCGTAGTTGTAAATTTACATAGTTCCTTATTCCAAAGAATTTAAATAGAAATGACTTGCGTTCGATTGAAGCGTGATGTTGTGGAAGGCGAACACAATAACTTGTTAAATAATAACACCATTTTACTATAAACAAAGATAGAATGAACACTGGTTTCGATGCTACGTCGTCATCTTAAGGGGAACAATTGACACAAGGGCCGCCAGCCTCTTACGCACTAATGTCAAGAAAGTGGAGGACGCGAAGTGTTATTTGGAGGGAAAGGAAGGTATATGGGTACATTGGAAAGAAAATGTTAAGGTAAGGATTAGCAAACAACGGGAAATCAACTCACAAAGGCAATAGTCCTCATTCCCGCGGTCGGTAGTCTTCTTGACACCTTGGGGGCCGGGAGGGGGGAAAGGAGGGCTGGAGATCCACGAAAGGATGCACGGAGGGGCTGCCCTGAATGCCTGCCCACGGCGCGGGGTCATCAACGGTGGAACTCCGTGTCGGCACTCTCGTCCGTAGGGGTTGGTGGAAGGAAAGAAGGGAGAGGGGAATATACAAGTTGAGTTGGGTGGGGCGTTGAGCGTCACCGGGCTGCGAAGTGGAGACCGTAAAGGTTGGTGAGAGAGAGATGGGGGAAGCTGCTTGGGGAACACAATGTTGAGAAAGGGAAGAGCGCGAATTACATTGCACGTTAGGCTAAGGGGGAGCCGTTTTCTTTTACACTCGTTGAATTATTTGCACTTCCTTGCAGCGCGCCCAAATTCCTGCCTTCACTTTGATAGTGTGGAAGACTTTACATTCAAAGTCACAGTCACGGTTAGACAAATTAGATACTTGGTAATCCATATAAGTCGTATTCCCTAATGCAGCGCAGTTTTTATGATAACGAAGTTTCTTCCTGTTTGCGCAATTTAAATGGCGTCGCATCAACACGTTATTACATAGACTTCAACCATCAAAGTCTTGTCAATCATATCTGTATGTGCACAACAGAAATTTTGATAGAATTGAGGAAAGTAAAGGGAGACTCAAAATTGATTTTTCGCGATTGCGTTCTACATGTAACGTGTGTGTGTATACATATATATTTTTTATATTAGTAGTCGAATATATACGTGTATATGCTCGTATATATATATATATGTATATGTATATATATATATATATATTGATTGAGTTTGGCCAACTATGGACCGCAATGACCTCAAGACATCTGGTTGTTCTTCTTTCTTTCTTCGCAGGACTTCTTCATTTTCTCCCCTTCTCTTCGCCGTTGTTCTTCGGTCAACACCCTCTTTGTTTTTTGTGTTGGTTGGTCTTCAGTAAATATATATATATATATATATATATATATATATATATATATATATATATATATATATATATATATATATATGTGTGTGTGTGTGTGTGTGTGTGTGTGTGTGTGTGTGTGTGTGTGTGTGTAACGTCGAAGTCATGGCAGTAATAAATCGTTATGTAGTGAAAAAGAAGGTTTTTTTAAATAATCTATTCAATAGAAGTGTTTAACTAGGTATGTAGTTATTTGTAAGGGTCTTTTTAATAATGAGGAACATTGTTTCTCAAATGAAAGATAACTCTCCATGATCACAGTGGGATAATGAAGTGCAAAGCAGATACATGCCTACGTTTTGAGAGAGAAGAGGCAGAGAGAATCACACTCGGGATTACAATTGCTTTCCAATCAATCTCACGGCCATCAAACGCTGTTAAGTGGGCGTGGATAGTATTCTCATTCTATATGTGCTAAGAAGGGTATTCCGGTAACTAAGAAGGAGAGGTTGCGGATTCAAGAACAGTTGGCAGGGGCGAGGATGAAGGGCTTCAGAAAGAGAGGGGTAAATAACCCGTTCGGCGATGAGGAAGGCAATTCAATTCCTCACTTTCTCTTCAATTCAATAGAAGTATACAGATTTTGGGTGGCTCCAAGGCGCCATGACGTGATTGAAATATTCAAAATATCAGGAGTTACTTTTAGTTATTTTACATACTTATAGAGCATGCTAGAGACTCAATGGAACCGGATCTATATTTAATATCCTCAAAGGTATCATAATGATCCTAATAATTATTGTGGTAAAGTCATATTGAATGCTATTTGGGGTAGTGTATTTCCAGAATTGTTGTATTTAGAGCAGAAAGAAAAATAAAATAAAACTGCATCAATATCATAATTTCAGCAAAACTTTCTTCCAAGATTTTAGTACTTCGATTAAATTCATAGGTAACGATTGTGCCCCAGCGAGTGTTTTGGGGCTGTAAACAGTCTCATTTGTAATTTATTTTTTCATTACCGAGCTAACCCTTTCCGACTGCCCTAAAAGCGTCTGTTAACAATCTCCAAGAATCATAAAAAAATTCATATAGCTTTTATTGGGAATCAAATACATGCATTAGGGGTAGTACAGTATATTTCAACCTATAAAACTAATAGAAACACATTTCAGCAGGAAAATTCTAAATTTTATACGATAAAAATGGCACGGTTTAATTTTTAATACTAAATGCAATTTTACAAATTAAGTTTGGGGCATTGTTTTACATTTTAAATAAAAAAAATCGATTTTCCAATTATTAAGGAGAAAACTAACCAGTTTTATATTCTAAGTAATCCTTGGCGCGCACTCATAGTTTACTTCATTTAATGGAAAACTGCCTATTGAGGTTTTATCCCACAAATTGAAACCTTAGCACCATTCCGGAAATTTAAATTTCATCGCAAAAAATTAATTTCTCCAGGGAAAATCAAAACCTGTCTACTGGCCAATTGACTTATTTTATTAGAGAATATTATGATTCCATTTCTAGCAATTTCTACCTGATTTCTATGGGAGAAAATGGATGGGAATGATGTTTAAAATGGCCAAAAGTCTCACACACGTCCCGAAATTTCAATAGATCCGAGGAGTTTGAAGGAAAGACGAGGGTTTAAGACGGAGGAGAGCGATGAGGAGTCTTGACGGGGAGTTGGGATGAAGAGTCTCGCCGCGGGTGAGAGGGGTGCCCCCGGCAGAAATGGGCGAGAGATGGAGGAGGGAGGAGGCCAAGCGAAGGATTACACCCCGCCGCCGTGCACACTCCCAATTCTCCTTATCTTTTCTCACGGACGCTCCTCTCTCCTCCCGCGGACCCTCAATCGCTAGCCCTCCTCCCCCACCCCATCTTCCGTAGAGCACACCACACAATCACGAAGACGCTCGCCCCGGCCACACCCCCGCCATATTTCCCGCCCCTCCCCCGCCCCTCGCCACCCCACCCCTTCCCCGATCGTCCACCCCCTGCCACCCTTCGCACTATGCAGCCCACATCGCGAGCTTTTGGTATTCCGGTCGAGACCCCAAGTTTATACGTCCTCCGCCCTCCAGACCACCACTACCAACCAACCAACTCCCTTCTCGCCCGCCCGCCGAATTCCCTCCCCGCCGCCCCCTGGGGGGAAGCAGGAGTGTCTGTGCACTGCGTGAGGAGGCAGCCTCTCGAAGGTTTGAGCAAGGGAGAGTTGAAAGCGGAGGGGACAGCGGGGTGGAAGGAGTAGGGAGAGGGGCGAATGGGAAGGAGGGTGAGGGATGCTTAGATCCTAGGAAAGAGGAGGAGGAGGGGTGGCGGAGGTACTTCACGCTAGTTTTGAACGCGAGCTTGAGGGAGGAGTTTAGGAAACGGGAGAATTGGTTAAAAGGGGACTCCCGATCCGAGGGCGAATGAGACGTGACAGAGACTTAGAGATTGGAAAGTGAGGAGAGAGGAGGGAAGAAATTGCGACGTATGTACCCCTGCATAGGGGATATTTTTTTACGAGTGGGTGGATGGTAGGCCCTCGATGGCGGCCTCAGATGGCGGCGGCCCTCGCCCCGCCCCGCGCTCCCTCCTCCACCCCCGGTCGGGGCGGGGCGGGGGGTGGAGGTTGATGCATCTCAGAGGGTGTCAACTCAATTCTCACATTCGGCGGATGAGAGGCGGGAGGGAAGTGGTTCAATGAGGGTGGCGCGGTGTCGTGGGGTGGGAGGGATCTCCGGGAATTCGGAGGGTTGAGGAGGGGAGATGCGCAAGGTTTGAGAGCGCAATGTACCTTTACACACGAGGAGGGAAGAGAGGAGACGGTAAACTTGTGTACAGAAAGCAAAGGACTGGAGTACTTTGGGAAACTTCTCCATTCAAAACTTCGTATTTTCTAGGGCGAGTCACGTTATTTACCGCGTACCTCTAAATTATCTGTTGCCCTTCAAGTTTCTAAGTACGAGTGAGATGAAATTTAGTAATTTTATCAGAGCTTGTATTTGAAAACTAGTGAATTCGAACATAACCTGGATATCAATACGGATAACCTATTTCCAAATATAGGACGACCACATAAAAGTGTTCAATATCTTTGAAAATGGGATATACTGTTCCATTTCCTTTGATTGGACCCAAAAAGGAGTAAACAATTAAAGGGTATTGATGGGGTAATTATGCTAAGAGGAAAGCTCAACTCGTGTCACATCATCTTTATATTGATTTCATATTCAAGGAGTTGGGTTCTCAACCTACTTAATTCAACTTAACTGCAACTAAAAGAAATTCGGTGATTGCTTTTTGAAGTTAAATACATTTTGGAGCCCGCATCATCAAGAGTTCATGCTAATCTCAAAAATGCGTAAACGGAGAGAGGTTGAAATGAAAAGGCTCTCGATACAATTAGGGAACATCATTTACTTTCTCATTTGAAAATGGTTCTCTTCGTTTTGTGTTTACGAAAACTTCCATTATTGATATTTAGCTATTTGTTGTAATTTAATCAGTGTAATATTCGATCTAAAACTTAAATTGCATATCATTGCACGTAAAAACTTAGGTTAGGTTTTAAATCATCAATCCATTTGAAACATCATCCACGCCGATGAAAAATTTGGAATTTACTAGCCACATAATCACCAGAGGAAGAGCTGCATTTATACCGGGCGTAATAGGTATTTCAAAGCTGCTAAAATTTATAGACGGATTCAGACTACATTTTAAAATAGAGAAATATTTCATTTTACATTGAAAAAAAATGTCCACAGTTTTGTGACATTAAAGGAACTGTCGGTTACTTTTCCCTATTTAAAATTGAATCTGTTGGAAATAATTATCGACTTTAACAATATTTCATTGTTAACTAATTACGACGACTAAATGCTATAAAGTAAAGTAGGAAACAAAAAGTGATAAACATAAATGTGAATGCAAACTTTCTTACTAAGTTTTTGGAATTTGAATGCAAACAAAAAAATAAGCCCCAAATAAAATAATTTATCACATGGCCTTAATTTTCCTCGAAACAAATATTTGAGGGGAATTTTTAATGCCAAAAGTTTTCTTTCGAAGCTAATATTTACGGAAAATTTAAAAAACCACGCTGTGAGTTTCTAACTATGATCTAAATATTTACCAATACAAACTAAGCAAACGAATGTAAAATTAGTTTTCCTGAATTACAGAAATTTAAGAATGAAACTGCCATGCAACCAAAAACAAATATACTCAAAATATATTTTGTGAGTGAAAAAGTGAATAATGTTTCGTGCTCACTCACCGGGTAAAATAAACAATTTAGCCTAGTACAGCCGCGGTGGCTTCCAAAAGTGACGTGGTCCAAAGCTACGAGGAAGAAATTCAATGCCCCCAACTCATAGATAATGCGTTGCAGAGCAAGGGCTCAGTAAATCTCTGAAGGGAGAGGGGCGATTTTTCGTCTTTTCCTGATGTGAGGGAGTATCCCAAGGCTTCCCCTCTAAGTACATACGGAGTTTATATAGCTATTGGCATGTATTTATTGTGGGAATAAACACACACTTCTGCGAACTCCAGTCCCCGTTTCCCTCTCGCCGGATGGCCCCAACGTTTCCCCTCCCGCCCTAATCCTTTAAGACGTGTGCTTGAGGCGGTCCGGTGTGCGTGCCGGGGGTTGCATTACACGGCCATGGGAGAATCGTGATTCAGTCCGAGTGCCCGGTCATTGGTTGAGGGTTGATGGAGTGCGGGGTGGGGGTGGGGGTGGGGGGGCAGCGCTTGGGGCAAAGCTCTGTAAATCATTCGGGTTATTAAAGTGAGACCGGAGAACTAAGTTCTGATGTCTGTCGGTTCGGAGTAACGATTTCTTCGAAAATCCGCTGACAGAAAAGGAGAGCATTTTATCTCGTTTTTAACTGCTTGATATCATCTAGAAGTTTAAGTAACCGTTCATTAACTTGAGATCACATACTTGCAATAATTTCTCCTTAGATTCGTTTTACATGAAATGTGTAACGGTGGGAGTGAAAAGAGGTGAGATATACATTCCTTTAGAAGCCTTGCTGTTAGTCAAGATCTTCAAATGCTTACCGAAGGAAAACTATGCTTCATAACGGTGCTTAAAAGAAAATCCCTGGTACATGAAATATCAAATTTTTATGTATATTGGATTTGGACTAAAATGTATTGAAACTGGATATCACTGGATCAATCGGTTCTCCAAATATTATATCATATATTTAGATTAAGTGTGCAACTTGAGAGATTGCCAAAAATCATAATTGTTATTATATTGATGGATATTATATTAACTGTCATGAAATGTATTACGGTGACATATGACTGAGTTGATTGTTAAAATTAAAGATTGTATAATATCCAATATTGCATAATGTAAATAGTCAATTGTATACACATAAATTATTATATTTTCAAACAATAGATATCTAGGGCACAAAAATTCTTTACCAACTTTTTGTCAACAATATTTAAGAAAATAACATCTAAGAAATTCCGTTAATATGCTGAGTTTCTGTGTGGTCATTAGTCAGTAACTAATCCCATGGCAAAAAATTATCCACCGTTTTGATTGACAGAAACTCATTTTTGTGATTTTTGTAAATTTTTCTCACAATCTAATGGTATGAAACGTATTCTGGGCGCTTAAAATAAAGACCTTTCTCCAAGTTACAACATATATTCATTGCATCAGTTATTATGCACTATTTAAAGGATTGAATTCTGTCAAACCGTACGTTTTAGCTATACTCATATCCTAATGATAATCGATAATGATCCTAATCGATTGATTCATTTCAAATGTTTACGATTCATTAGAGCTTTCTGAAATTTGTACCCGTTGGAAATTAAACAGAAACTGCGATGATGGCTTGAAATAATAATTACTGGAATCAGTGCTTAAGAATTTTTTATTTGCGGGAGGAAGACTCTTCTAAGTGAATGGTGTTGTTGAAGTCATAATAAAACATCGAATACTGTATTTCATCAGCTTGAAATTCTCGTACTTGATCATTATTTCTACTAAGAAATGTTTTTCATTCAATTACGCTCCGGACCATTGGAATAATGTACGTTTCATATCGTCCTCGAATGGAAACGATGGAAAATTGGAAAAACAATCAAGAGCGCAGGAAATAAAAGATAGGGCTTTTGAAAAACCTCAATGATTCGAAATACACGGTGTAATATTTATTCGAATAATAAATATAAAATAAAAAGAATGAAAATAAAAGTATGATATTGTCGTGCAGACTAAGAGACTTTCGTGTTTGAGGAACCTAAATAGGTCAGACACATTCATATTCCGATATAAACACATTGTAACGGTTTCCGTTGAATCCTCGGCCCAGGAAGTTAATGAGACTACAAGTACAAGAGTAGGATGTAAATGAGACACAACAGAGCAGTAAATGACTATAGCTCCTGAATTAAACGGGGTTCGAGAACGCCGCTACTAGCGGAACGGGAAGAGAGGCATTGGCTAGGGAAAACATGATTTCTTGTATGAGATTGAAATTTTATTCACGGAAGTATCTCGAACCTGCACCGCTCTCGTAGAAGTCTCGCCGGCGAATTTGCATTCTAGAATTTCAATTAATGCAACTATTACATGTTATATTAACCTAATAAAAGCAAACAAAACGTGTGCCAACAAACATCTGTTTCTACATATAGGTGGCAAAAAATACTAGACACGTGTACCCTAAAACGATAGTTAAGACACACTCCAATAGAGGTAAGTTTACCATAATGCATCATTATTTTTCTCTAATTTTTCGACCAACCATTTAAGGTATATTTTTAAAACGGCTTATCTGGTTTTAGCTTTGCATTTCTCCCGCATACTTCTGCGTTGGGTTAGTTCGACAGTTTCGCTAGCATTCAGTAAGCGTCGTAAAAAGCGATGGCACGGCAATGACAAACGGATTTACTCCGCGTTAATAATGGAATCCACTGAAATGGAAAAAAACCTTGACAAACTTCAAAAGAAGGTAAAGAATACGACTTGGAAAAGTTTTCTGGTAAATAAGAAGTCAGAAAAGAGCACTAGACCAGCTGACCTGTATGAAGGCGGTCAACATCGAGGTTGCAAAAATTACTGTTCTGAGCATACTTGAACTTCCTCTGTTAAACGCCAATGGAAGAAAATAACCAAGAACGAGAATGATAACACATTTCGCAAGCATTAAATTCACAGCTATAGGCATTTTGATAAAAAAAGGTGCCAGGTAATTTATTGTCTTGCTCGACAAGTAGTGCAAAATTCGCGGAAGAAATACACCAAGGGATTTCCTAGAATTAAAGTCGACAGAGTATAATTAAGAGCGATCTGGAAAAGATTCCTCTTAAACCAGGGGAAACGATGTTTCTTGTTTCGAAAACACTTTTAGTCAGCCAGCTCAACGAGAAACTGAATCCGTGGATGCGTCTGATTCCACGTCTCTTGCCGAGTGCACAGAAAATAAATGCAAATCTCACAGTTAAAGATGGAGTTGTTGGTAGAAGTTAGATTGGGGAGGGGGAAGGTGAAGGAGACAGGGAGAGATGTAAAGAAAAAAGGAATAAGAAGTGATGGAGAGGAAGAAGAGGTAAGGGAGGAGGAGGAAATGAAAACGAGGGCGGGAGAGATGGCAGCGGGGGAAAACGGCGAGGTTGGCGCGAGTGAAAAGTTCGCGGGAAGGAGAGAATGAAAGGAAATTCGGATGGAGAAGCAGTTTGGGGGAGGGAAGGGGTGCGGGGTGGGGGGGTGCGGAGTGGAATGATCACTGGGTCGGAAGCGCGGAGTCGAGCGGAGTGTGGAGCTGGTCCCGATACACGGCGAGGGGTTGATGAGAAGCAAGGGGGAGGACCTTATTGGAGGACGGCCCGGGATGTGACGTGGGGAGGCGGGCGAAAGGAAGCGAGGGTAAAGGAGGCTGGAGAGAGAGAGAGCTCGGAGGACCGGCGGGTATATTTTTCCGCTAAGGCAAAGGTGGAGGATTTCCGGTCCAAGTAATAAGCTCAGACTTCTTGGGAGTTTGCGTTGACTGCAATACCGATTCGAAGCTCTGCGGCGAAATTCGACTCCTAAGGCATTCGAAAATGAGGCGAGGGAGGGGGGAGTGGGAAGAGATGTCGAAAGAGTTTGGAATCGACGGCTGAGGAATCTCAGAGCAGGGAGAAGATTTGTCGGGGGGAGGGGCAAAAGTGAATGGGAAGGGGCGGCGTGAATGAGAGGCGAAGGAGTGTGGGAGCGGGAGAAGGGAGGGAAAGAGATCAGAGGGGCGGGGGTAGGGCAATGAATGCGTCAAGAGCTGGGGATGGAGAGGAGGCCTCCGAGGTGAGAGTGCATGGGACACAAAGCTATGAGACCACGGCAAAGGAGATGAAGATGGCGGATGATTGCGAGGGAGGGAATGAGCACGTACGAGGAGCGAAGGCTGAAGCGTTTATTAAGGAAAACCCAAGGCAGTGCGATGCATTTCCACTCGGTTGGAGTTTAGATAATGACGCGGAGGCGTTTTTCTTCGGTAGACTCGGAGCGTATTGACTGATTTCAACCTCTGGTACTCAAAATGAAAGACTCATCGCTTTTTAGAGGAGGCGAGAACGACTTGGATTCTTAAGTAGGAAACCACCGAAGCAGAACTACTACTGAAAAGGGATTTAAGACAATGTTCCTGCAGGAGGCGGAGGAAGCGATATTTAAACTCGGGCATCATAAATTGATGCTTTGAAACTACTCGTTTGCTGCGGGGTCATTTACCATATTACAAGTAATTTCAGGGATATTAAATTCTTCAGAAACGAAATCCAACAATTTTCGTTCAAGAATTCCTTCAAAATCGTTTAAATATCAAGTACAGTGATAAATCAAACAGCATATGACCTTAGCACCAGACAAATGCGATGCATCGATCGTAAAGGCTATCAAGAGTAGAGGGAATTTACAGTGAATATTTTTGCTTAAAAATAAATTCTTACATTTAATGAGAAAAAAGTATTTATTTTAAATTCATTATTAAAACCTAGCAAACACGAACATAACACATGAAGATTCAATTTTCATCTACCCCAAATGAAATGTTTTGATATCTCCTTGCATTTAAAATATAACACTACCCAAAAAATATTTGATCATTTATGAAAAAATTTATTGTGAAATTAAGAAATTTTCCCCCCTTGAATGATTTTCGTCAAATGAGTACTTCACATTATCAAAAGCAACACGATATATTCAGCTAAGGTATAAGGAAGGCCGAACGTCGCGTCCGGTAGCGAAAGTGGAGATTTTGAATGATTCTCTCGTCCGATTCAAAATTCTTGAATGTCGATTACAATCTGTATTATTCAAATAATAGGTTTATACTGTGAAGTGAAATTGAGTTAAACCCTCGTTGGAATAGAGCTTGAACAAGACGTAAGCCTAAATTCCCTAACGATAAATACTGGCTAGAGAATTTCCGTAACAAAATGTCGGATGTGTACTACCAACTGTCACAAAAATCATTTTTATTATCAAGAAGTGATAGTACAAATGATTTTCATAGCAGTTTGGATTGGGAAAACGAAACGCTACTGGAAAACTACTGATAGAATTCTGTAAGTAAAATAAAATGTTCAATGCAAACATCCTTTTTCAGACGTCTTGGAAGAAGATAAAAAAGGAGATACCGGGGATAGGGCTAAGATACCAAATTGATTACATCATTGTCAGAACAAGATATTAGAACTAAGTTAAATAATGTGAGAGCTAACCCGGAGGAGATATTAATAGCGATCACAAATCACCCATTGAAGATTATTAAAGTTACACAAGAACCCAAATTGAACACAAAGACACTGTAGGAAAAACATGGAAGATAAAATTTCACCACGACCTTTATATAAAATATTAACGGATGGTTGCTCTTTATATTTTTAGCCTTGATAACACTAAGTGCTTTCCGCGCCATCTGGCGTTTTCACCTGACAGTTTGTCCCTTTTAACGCTTTCTTCAGAACATTTTGTCGTTTGATCTTAACTTGTCTTGTTTACAGTGACTCGAAAATTTGAGTTAACTCATGAATACTTTCGTGCGATGATTTTTACGAATCTCGACGTGAGTTATCAAGACAGGAGTGCATCGATCAACTTACTTCCACTTTTGGCAATGAAGCCCCACCCTTTGCCACTGTGAAACGCTGGTATAACAAATTCCATCATGGCCGCCGTTCGCTTAGCGACGAAAGTCGTGACGGTCGTCCAAAATCAGTTGTTATGCCAGAAAACATTGATGCTGTTGCAAGAACTAGTAGGAAGAAAGATTTTCTGGAGACTTATCGTGAGATTGAGGGACCCATGGGGATTAGAATGACGAGCACCAATAAGATATTGCCTGAACATTTAGCTTTGAAAAAAGTTTTTTCGCGTTGTATCCCGCATAATTTGACAAAAGCTCAAAATGATGTTCGTGCCAATTGGTGCAAAGAAATGCTCAAGAAATACAATCGCGGTACATCAAAAGCTGTGTATAACATCTATACAGGTGACGAATCTTGGATATACGCGGCCGAGGTCGAAACAAAACAACAATCCACTGTGTGCTCTCTCCAAGACGAGCCAAATCCGACAAAAGTAATACGTGCTCGAAGCAAATTATAGCATTTTCTATAGATTAGCCTGACATGTGGCAAACGATCGATTCGATCGAACAAACGATTCGATCAACGTATATCCGTAAATTCTGAATGGTGCACGATCATTTGTTTGCCATAAGTGCTTGTTAAAATACGGAAAAAGATGCGGCAACGAAGGACCATTCTTCCCCATAAAAATGCAAGCTCTCACGGATGGGATGAAACAACTACCTATTGGACTGGCCAATACGTCGAATTGATGGGTCATCCTCCGTACAGCCCTGAGTAGGCACCAAATGACTACTTTTTTCCCGTTCATCAAGAAAAAATTAGGTGGTCAACGTTTTTCGGCGCCTGAAGAAGCCGTTGATGCATTCAAAAACCATGTTTTGGAGATATCTCAATCGGAGTGGAAAGATTTGTTACGGAAATTGGTTCGAGCGCATGCAAAAGTGTATTGATTGTCATGGAGAATACTTCGAAAACAATGAAGTCATTTTCAATAATAAACTTTTCGTTACTAAGCTGAAAATATAAATAGTAACCTTCGTAAATAGGACTTGAATAGAAGAACGATGGAATAAAAGAAAGACTATAATAACCGGAGTAGTGGAGGAACAAGTCGTGAGTAAGACGGCGAAATCTAAGAGCTCACAGTTCAATTAAGACAACTCGTAGACTCAGGAAGAATATGTAAGAATCCAGAATATGAAACTGAGGAAACCCTTTATAAAAAGGTGCGGAACCAATTCATACGAGATTGCACGAAGGCAAAGGATGAGTGAATAGAAATTTGTAGCGAATGAATCAATGATAATACGAAGACGGTACACAGCTAAGCGGCTTATAACCTGATGAATAGAAAATTAGGATTACAAAGGAGACAAAATATTAACATGTCCGATATTCAAATAAGAAGACACTACTACAAAGATAAGATATTGGGAAGAGGAATTGGACATTTCCAGGGCACAAATCACTTGAATAAAACATTAAACATTTAAAAGTAACTTTAGTAAATAACGTCTATCTTTCACTATTTAAAAGATAAGCTCTGTCCCAATTCATCAGTTAGATGTCGTTTGAAGCGAGGACGTTTTTAACTAATAACTTGTTGGGTTCTGGAGTTTTTCTACTATCACTTAGCGGCCAACTGCCGGCTACTCTGTTTTATCCTTCATGAATAGTAATAATGACCTAACACTATTACTGTGGTATTAAGAATCCCTAATTCAAAAATTTACATTTTCTCATTTCGATATTAAATTGGTAAATGCGCTGTTGATAATGAAGAATATTGAAATAGTTCCATTGTCAGACCGAAGCCATAAAAAATCACGTGGAAGACAAAATAAGTAAATGTAAATTTTCAACACGCGTATCTTGTTATTTTTGCGTAGAAAAAATCACATTTTCACATGAAACAGAAATCTTTTTTCCCTTTTGAAAATTTTAAATAATAATACGCATGATTGAAAATGGAATATTCCTAATTTCTGATGGTTGCGGTAACTTTTACATTACGTAGGTTAAGTATAAAATATATCTAATAAATTACCGTATCATTTTTCCATAATACTAATAAATTATTAATAAAAAATTACGGGAACTACATTGTAGCCTCAAAGTTTTGAAATCTTATAGAAGGGCTAGTGATGAATTCATAATTTAAAGTAGAATGATGACATCTTTTATTTCAGAAAAGGTGTTAAATTTATCGCTATATGACATTCATGTCAAAGTAAAACGTTTGCGTGTTAAAAGTTGGACGCGCACCTGGACTCAACACACCATGATAAGAAAAAAAAATAAAAAATGGACCTTTTAATTTTTTACGATAAAGGAATGATTAAGCCGGATGTAAATAATGGAGATATTTTCAACGAGTAAGCTAGGCAAATATAATTATCAAAACAATGATAAGTACATGTACTGACGTAGTTTTTTACTATATTTCTCCAAAGCCCATTTGTTCAAATATAAAAGTATATTTGCTTCTACAATATGAATTTCAATTAATAAGAAATAAATTGATAACATTTTGCTTAAATAAGGGACTATTTACCATCCAACTTACCAATACAGTTACAAAAACCTTTGGAATATAAGGAATAGAGCGGAAGTATTAACTGCATAATATAACTCAACCCTCATCCCACGAACAGTAAATAGATTCAACAAAATTGTTGGGTGCGTCATGCCAGATCCTAATAACAATTTAAGATGACATTCCAGTCGAAAGGCAATAAAAATAATTAACTTTTTGTTAAAGTAAAAATACAGGGCGACTAAGAATATGAGATAAAAAATATAGTTCGTAAAAGATATATTTTCAAATGGGAAATTTGGAAAATTATTCATAAATATCAGATTCACAAATTTTCAGAATGCAGCGAGTGCATTCATTAATACGTTTTGATATGAAAAAAATCTCCCTTTTGATTTTGTACAATTAATGGCAAACATTGGCCAGTGAGAAAGCAAACGGAAATTGCTTCACAAAAATTATGATTGACCCGGAACGTATTTCGAAAACAGAGGTGCACTCAACCCGCCATTGAGATGGGGAAGAGAAGCTACGTTTATTAGCCGATCATCCCCGTCACGAGGTAAAAATACGCATCCGACTGAGAGTCAAAATAAAACCCCCATTTTATTCCACAAAACGCCAGTGAAATATGATGGCGAACATTGAAGGAGAAATGGAGGAAATTTCGCAAGCATTAGATCCCAAAAGTGAGCTTACATTTGAGTTCACACGCGAATGACTTCATCCGAGTCGAGGAGGGTTGAGTCGGCGAGGATCGGTTTCGAAATTCAGAAGGCGCGCGGGGCATTTAGAGAGGGGCGAAGAGAGGAGAGCAAATTAATAGAATGCAGATTCGGAATAACCAACCGCTCCTTCCCGCGCTCCGTGCTTGCGCATACCCTTAGACGGGTGAGGGACAGAACGGGAAGGGAGAATAGGAAAGATAAAGGCACTTGGTGCCCTCGGTGCAACTATGAAACGCTAGTTGGGGTCGTTGGATCTCTGTGCACTTGCGCCTCAAATGAAAAAAATACGACGTGGATTGGATGTCATCGCTAAAAAGCATTGGATTCCTACCTAGAAGTAGTTGATACGATAAAATGCCTAGGTGTACCCGTAACTAACGAGTTAACATGGCACACCAACGTACGTAAAATCTGCGGGCGAGCAAATAAAAAACTAGAATTTATTAGACGCATTGTCGGCAGAAGTGACTTCAAGGTCAAGGAACGTTGTTACCACGCTCTATTAATGCCTCATTTAGAATATGCATATAAGAATATGAGATCCGAGTGAAAAAGGCCTCAATCGAGAAATTAAGAACAAAGAACAAAGCCTGGCAGCCAGTTTTGTTCAAAACTGTTACGATAAAAGGAAAAGCGTCAGAAAAATGACTCTAAAGTTGGGCTGAGCGAAAATAAAAGCAAAGTTCCATTCGTCACGATAACATTCAGAAAAAAATAGTTATATCTGATAGAGGTGGCCAAATAAAAACCAAACACTATAGCCTGATTAATGATGGGTTCAGAAGAGCTCTACGACAATATTAATTAAAAGGTGCCTTAACACCCCCCGTCACCCGCCCTTGTGGCGGCTTGCGGGGTATTGAGTAGATGTAGATATAATGCTAACCGAATAATTAATGATTAAGAACTTGAAGGAAGCCTTTGAAAGACATTTACGGACGTGAAAGTATTATTGGTACTCTTTCAGATAAGGTAGGCTCTGGATGGACACAAGCTACTAAACGGTACAGTGAGAATCCCCTTGCTTCTCCTAACACAAAACATGGTCTGACATCCAACATTTAAATAACTCTGTATTTAATTACGTGTATTTTCTTCCTGTATTTTTTTCCACTACCCCTATGCCATTTCTACTCCTCCCTTGATTGCCTAACGTTCTCCCCTCTATCACTGTCTCCAACATCCCATTACCAATCAAAACGTCCAGTATTCATCTTTCCTGGCTCCTTTGGATTTCACTCAGAGATCCTCTTTCCTCCCACACAAATCCCGACACTTCCTCGTTTGTCTTCTTTCTATCCGTTCCACCATTTACATCCTTCTGCAAGTTTCACCTTTTAAATCCTTCTCCTAAATTTGAGACATTTGTCATCTACGCCTGTCGTCTTGCTTCAATGACCATGCTTCCGCCTCGTACAAAACCGCGTTCCTTCTCAAATTTTTGAGCCTTTACATATAATCCTTACCATACGGCTCTGTCATCAGTTACCCTCTACCTTTGAAAACATTTTTACCTAGCCCAATAGTTTTTCTTATTTTCTTACTACTTTGACCATTGTGGTCCAAAATAGTGAGGGTAAACAAAGAAACTTTGCACTTCCACATAAAGATTTAATACTTCACACGACCATGGTTTCGATGACGCTGCGTACTATCATCAGGTGAAAATCAAAACGTCATCATCATCACCTGATGATGATGTGCAGTCAGCATGCGCAGATCGAAACCATGGTCGGGTGAAGCATTAAATCTTTATGTAGAAGTGCAAAATTTCTTTTTTTTACCCTCATCATGAAGGAATTCCACAAAGTTAAACCAGAAACTGTTATTTCCAAAATATTTCCAAGATATGGTCAACATTTCCACCTGATCTAGAGTATGACCTTATATTTGGAGTTATAATATTAATGTTTTCCTGACAAACATTTATTACTTCCTCGAGATTGTCCTGGAATGCTATTCTTGTTAGCATTTCCTTTCCTGAATTTAACCCGTGGTCTGTCTTCGATGGCTAAGAAAAGCATGCGTATAAGTATATAGAGGACATTATTGATTTAGTTTAACAATAATACTATTTAATAGTTATATCTAAAATAGCTAAGTAAGTATTGATATTCTGGGATAGATGAGATAAGAAAGAAGGTACGGGCTTGAATGTTTTTAATGAAGGATGCCACCACGCTTCTAAATAATTGAGACTTAGAAATATAGAGAGAGTTAGTCTATTTAAACCTATCTCCAACAAATGACTAAGAAATACAATGTTTACCATGGGAAAAAATAAGACGAGGGGGAAAACTCCAATGGCCGTAATAAGCAGTCACAACTCTCGTCAGACCAAATTGTTGCGTTGGTTTTCACGAGAACCACGTCAGGGACCAACCACAACCTCTCGACCAAGAATACCCTCTGTGGTGGTTTATGGGAAATTAATCCATGCCAGGGACCACACACACGCCATCCTGTCTGGAATCCTTCACGAGGCTGTGAGACCCCGTTAAAGATTCCAGGTGGAAATGTAATCCTTCACAAGACTGTAGAGAAGACCTCGTTTAAGATTCCAGGATGCTCTACAAGTACACACTCTGTGACTATCCACGAAGGACGAGCACAGACCAATCACACACACTTGCACTCAAGAAACACACACACTCAAAGGGGCCATCTTCTAGGAGAATCTGAATACAAATATAGCGCAGATGAGGATATGCGACGACGCATATCCTCGGTGGCGGTTTTACGGTGAACAATGAAATCTCAGAATCCCAAGGAAATGGAAATATCTACTAGATCTGTGAAAAAAATTTATTGTAGAAGTGCCAACATGTAACTATTAAATGATTTTTACCTGCCGCTTTCTTATTAACTATTATGGTAATATTTGTATGTATGGTTGAGTTTCTACAGAACATTATTATAATTTACTTTATTTGATTAGATTCCTTGTAGTGAATTCCTCTTAGGCTAAGCGAATGAGCCTCTGTTTCCGACTCTGGGTCCACAAAAATTTAGTCCATAACGGACAATTTTTTCAAATTGCTATGGAAAATGTGTCATTGGCATTGAAAGTAAAAGATCCTCCTTCAGTCGATATCCAAGGGTGCTCTGATGAAGAATTTTAACAGTTTGTACTTAGATCTGCAAGAAATGTTTTTACCCACATTTATTCCACTTATTTTTGGGACAGCCTTGTAATTGGATCAGGGATACATGTTGTCGACAGGTCTTATCGGAGACCAGGAAAATAGTTTATTCGGGGAAAGCAAGTAAATTAATCCGCAAAATATGATCTGAATGAAATGAAATTATTAACAAATATTCCCCACGAGTTATTCCGCCGATACTTGGTTTTGGACAAGTGTGGTGAACACCTTCGACTGCAAACTTAAAATCTCAATGGATCGTCCAAAACTCGTTGACGTTCTCTTATGCTTATATCGCAAGTGTACATGAGCCCCAGTGTCTAAGATATTGCTGGATATTAGCTCATTTCTTATGTTTCGTCGACTGACCTTGAATTCGGATGGACCGGAACCTTCATGAATGGGTCCTAAATATCCATCAATTGGTACACGAAACGATGAACCAACAGGAAACAAATGCCCTTGCGAGAGGGGCGCCCCGCAATGGACGGGCGTATGGGAGACTCTGGGTAATGGTCGGCATTTCCTTTCCACTTGTGTGAACCCACACACGAGGACGCCTGGTTGAAGAACAGAATAAGGAGAGAGAGAAGAGTGATCCGTGGGGGCGTGACGGAGGGAGGGTGGCCATTGCCCCGCCGCCATAGAGGCGGGAGGCCATTCCGGACGGCACTTTAGTGGACTTGGTCCGCAAAGAAAGAGAAGGCTCCCGCCAACTATCACCCCACCACCTCCCAATCGCCAACGATGGGGAGGAAGGAAGGAGAGGCGGAGGGTGGGGGGAGGGGGCGGGTGGGGGGAGGGGGCGGGAGAAAATGCTCAATCTGCCGTCCGCTCATGCTTCCATCCTCCCGCAGGGACCGTACACTTCACATACTTACGCGCTCACCCGAAGACCTCGGAACCTCTAAACATCGGGCGAAAAAGTCGCACACCCGGAGGCCACCCACGCCTGAGACCTCGCCCTTCAACGACCCAGCCCTCCTCCCTCCATCACCCGTCCCTTACCGCCGCCGTCACTCATCCTTTCATTGTTCCGCAGGGCCGTATGGACTTGGATTTCATGACCGGACCGTGAGGCGCCTGGGCCTTAACATTTATATACGGGCGGGAAGAAAAGGGAAGGGAGGGAGGGTGGGTGATGACATTGAGTGGAGGGGATGGAAAGATATGTAACCGTGAGGAATGCGTGTGGAGGGTGCGAGACACCCCCTTTGGTTCCCTGAAGAAAGAGGACCGAAGGACGGGGCGGGAGGGGCAGAAAGGGATGCATAGGCGGGGCTAAGTGGAGGTTTGAGATTGGGGTGCGGGAGGGCGACTCCGGGGCCCACGCAGAGGTCAGGAGATGAACGAGTCGGCAGAGGGGACAGCTTGGAAAGGGGCCCGAGGGTGGGTGGGCCTCACCCCGGGCAATAGGGAAGAGGGGGCGGACTGAGGTAATTTTGGGGAGTAAGGATGGGTTTGCAAAGGGCCATGTCGGCGCATAGCATGCTTAATCATGGACCATAATCAGGGTCGTAAATGGCGCTTTGTCGGAAGAATTTGTTGGGAGGAACGAACAGGAGATTACTTAACGATAAATATGGGACAGAAATGAGAGTCTTTTGGGGTATTCGTCAGGGAAACCTTGGTAGATCAGAAACAAATCTGATAGTGGAAAAGAAATGGGAAAGAATAGGTGGAAAAGGTCAGGAAGAATTTGCCGGGAAAGGACATAAAGATATGCAGGAAATTATACAAAAAACTAAAATACAACAGAGTTAAGATGGCGGACCTTGGAAAGATGAAAGGGCAAAACGAGAGAGAGAGACAAGAAGAGAGATGAGAGGGGTGGAGACTGTGAAAAGCCAAGTTTTATGCAAAGGGGGAGTGTGGGAAGAGGGCGGTGGGAATGTGGGCGAGATCGTGAAAATAGTCATGAAAAATAGGGGAGGAGACGAGGGAAATTTTTCAAATGCAGATGAGAATGGAGTTGGGCGGAGGGGGATGGGGATCGGGGGGATTTGGAGTGGCAATTCAAGCGAGGAGCAGGAGGGGGTGAGAGGCTCGAGTTAAGTTTCTACAAAAATCCTTCTCCGAGTTCGGAAAGGGAAATAAACACCATTTTTAATGCAATAAGTAGAGGGAAAAATGTATTCGCGCATAAAGAGGGAGTCCCTTGGCTTTTCACGAGACTTCCACTTCTGCAATTCCGAATGTAAATGGAGATAAAGACGTCGGAATAAAGTGATGCAAATGAACTCAAGGTGTGGCGTTTATTCGTCATGCGTAAAAAAATACCCTCTTGAATGCGTGGAAGGGTTCGCAGCCGCTTATTATGGAGAACCAGAGAAAGCAATTTCGAAGAAGGGGCAAATGTCACCAAAATTACGTGACCAACACCGTGGTTTATTTACAGAGCATAAAAACACATATCCAGAGTAATGAAGTGGAAATTATGTCGAGGGACAAAAAATATTAAATGCCTCTGTTTAACATGTTATCTTAATCGCCTGGCAAGTTTTGGAAGCCAAGGTGTACACGACATTAGATAGGAAGTATACAATACCAAGATTTTAATTAAATATTCATATCTTACTTAAAATATTCAACCTTGTATTAAAAAAACATTAATTTTATCCATGGTTTAATACCGTCGTAAAATAATTAGATGAATATTAAAAAAGTTCCTTGCTTTCCTCACTTTATGTATGTACGGAAAGAGTATTTTGGCTTCAGAAATATTATACAATACTATATAGCACGGGCAAAAATGGATGCATAACGACTACCATTATAAAGACACTAGTTTTGTATTATTTGTTTTCCCGTAATTGTCTTGAAATTGGTACCTTTTAAGTATTCTGACATTTTAGAGCTTAATAAGCAAAATAATTCATATTTCATGACGACACTATGATGACTTATCTTATATCTTCCAATGATAAGTTAAACTTTAAAATACCTTTGCTTTAAAATTTTACGAAAATCCGTGTCTCATTGTATGGACCATTAATGTGCTTCTTCCATTACGACTTTTTTCTGTGCACATTTATTTTATTCATTTTTATTCCTAAATAAACTTTAGAGAACACCGAATTTTTCCTCCAATAAAGTGCTAAGGACTCTCTCAAAATCATTTAGCTCCGTAATTGAATTGACTTCGGCAATAAGGGTCTCCAGAAAATAAAAATTAAATGAACAAACTCATAATGCAATTGGAACGGGAGAGATGGAGGTGTTGAGTCGAAAATATAATACGAGATAGAGAGAGCTGCCAGAGGGGGTTGATCTCTACGACGGAGACGAAATATGTCTCCTTTTTAGCGGTGGGACGGGAAGAAGAGATTTCGATACGAAAAAGAGAGGGGGAATGAGGGGAAGAAAAGTCGAGAACCATAAAGACGAAGGAGGGAGGGTGAGCTATTGGTCATAAATGATACTCGTCCGTTGTTTGGGCGGAAGATGAAGTGGTGTGCGGGTCGAATGTGTTTTGAGTGAGCGGCAGAGTGGACACGAGGGAGAAATGACGACGACGGAGAAACGAAAAAGAATCGTTTAGACGTGCACGCTTGTGAAGAGGGAAGCTATTTCAACGTGCGCCACCGAGACCCAAGTTTCAATTTCCGGTGGAGAGGACATTGGAGGCGAAGCACTGCGGCAGGAGGTTAAAGGCGAGGCCTTAGAAGTGGAGTGGGGGAGGTGAGATTTTGGGGGACGAAGTGAGCTCGGTGAATTACCAGAGCTGAGGAAGCCTCTGAAAAGAGGAGAGAAAATTTACTAGTCACGGATACAAACGAGTACATCTATTAGACATTGTGCTGAATTGGCCTGAAAGAGAAAACCTGAACGAAGTAATTACAGGTTTAAAAAAACAATTAAAAAAACAGCAAGCGTGAAACAGTTCTATACTAATGAACATAAATGGAAACCTAGGGAACCAATATGACGCGAAAACCGAGTGTTTCGATTTGACAGAAATAGTGGATGGGGAAAATTAGCAAAAGGAGAAGGAAGATGAACGGATCAAAGAGACGGAGTGACTTAATGAGGGAAGTGATATAATGGCTCAGAAATTTCTGGGAAGGGAAGCCAATTCGAGAGATTTTGCGGAAGTTTATGATGGAAAAAATGTTGGTTTCCGTTTAATTTACAGTGAAAGGTGAAGAAACTGGACTAATAACGGAGTTAGAGAGAAATGGTTAAGACATACCCTTTTCATTTACATGTACTAATATTTTTGTGGAAATCAATCGTGATGGGGGGTTAGACTAGAAAAAAATTGAAATTAGTAAATTAATGATTGCTATATGTGTATTCCAAATTTTACGGTGTGCTATGAAATTGAATCTGATAAAAATACTACTACTACGTATTTCTACCATCTGATCGATTTAAACCAAATAATTTTTCCAAAATATATTGTTGATTCAGAGTATCACTCTTTGGATAACTGAGTAAGAGTACTATTTTATAGATGAATAAAACTTTCAATTATATTTTTTACAACTTATGGTACAGCTGTTGGCGGTAAAAGTGAGTTATTACCCGTTTTAATTCATCAATTCGGTGCCGCAAGGATGCCCAAATCCTTATTACATCAATAAGCTCCCGAATCAATGACATTCAGAACTATCCTCAGAAAAACAAGTAATAGAGTACCTTACTGCGAGGATTAATTGAAATAATTTAATTCAATAATTTATAAATGGTCAAATGTACTGCTAAAAACGACAAATACGATAAAAATATTTGTGTTCACCGTCAAATAGATTAATGAACGTAGAAAATAATTTTTGATACATGATATTAGTATAATATATAACATTTAGATCTATGATAAATAAGACCCCAAATTGAATATCTTCATACATTTTATTGCATTAAAATACGGCCCTAGTATCCATATAAGGCAAAATGTTCATTTCCGCATTCTCTCCCCCTTTTAATTACTAAGTTTTGATGCCTAATGTGCTCAATGGAACATGACTAATACATTAACTCTAAATTAAATCGAAAGTAGCTATATTGGCTCTTCTGAGGAAAGCCATCCTTGCCTCCCTTAAAAATCTACTATATTTGATAAATCAGATTCAAAGCAACTGTTTCAAATTTTTGAAGAGCTTGCTTAATTTATATATATGTACAGGGTTCGTCCAGAAGATAAGTGTACTGATTTTTCCCGCCGCTCCAGGTGCGCCCAGCACCGCTCTGACGGGCTGCGATTGGAGGGGGGTATGTTGGCAAGCGACGCTGAAAAAGGCAGTCGGCTCTGAGCTGTGGTGTAGTGAGGAGCTCTGTTAACGCGAACCTCCACGCTTGACCCACGTCACGGAACGCGATGCCGAAGTTTTTGGAGCAGCGTTATTCCATCAAATTTGCGGTAAAGCTTGGGAAATCGTCTACCGAAACTGTCGGTATGATTAACCAGGCTTACGGGGAGTCAGCCATGCCCAGAAACATGATCTTTCGGTGGCACAAGATGTTCGTGGAGGGCAGAGAAGAGGTCGACGACGAACCACGGCCTGGACGCCCATCAACGACACTCACCGACGAAAATGTGCGAAAAGTTCGCGATGTACTGAACTCTGATCGTCGTCTTAGTGTTCGGATGATAGCAGAGCAGTGTAATGTGCCAAAAACAATAGTGCACGAGATTATTAGGGACCAATTACAGATGCGAAAAATTTGTGCAAAGTTGGTGCCGAAAGTGCTCAGTGATGATGAAAGACTCAATCGTTTGAAAATCGCGACACAACTTGCGGATCACTGCAAAAATGATCCACATTTTTTAGAGAACGTCTAGAGACTTCTTTATGTTCCCGAAGATAAAGAGGAGTTTGAAAGGAACGCGATACGGGACTTTGGACGCCGTCAAAGAGGCCGTGACGACGTGTCTTCGAGAGGTTCCCGATGATGCCTTCGCGGGAGCGTTCCAGGAATGGGAACGCCGCTGGAACAAGTGTATCGACTCACAAGGGTCCTATTTTGAGGAATATTAGCTTAAGATATGTAAAAGTGTAATAATTTTTTTTCCTGAGCTCAGTACACTTATTTTCCGGACGAACCCTGTATGTATGTGTGCATATATATGCTCTCACTAGGCATTGAACTTTTGGTGGTCTAAACCACATTTCTCAATAGAAGGAAGGACCCGGACCGGAGGTACGTCCTTCCTTCTCCTGAGAAAGGTAGTTAAGACCACCGAAAGTTCGATTCCTAGTAATTTTATCTTTTTTTATGTTTTTCTATGTTTTTGTTTTTACCTACTAGTGCTAACTACATTTACATTATTTATGTATATATATTCATTCATTTAGAAATAGAGCTAAGGAAATGGGAAAGGAGCACACATACAGGATGAACACAGGAGAGGTGGAGAAGGTGGAATCAAGCAGACCACGAGTGTAAAAATATTTCCTCGACCGAGACTTTCCTCAACACCGGATCTCTCCACTTGCCGGGCGGATACTCTAACCACTTGAGCTATCGAGAAAACCTAATTTACCCTGAGATCTGCGATGTATGTATATATATATATATTATAAATATATGTAAAAAATATATGTGTATATAAAAAGTACGTATATATATATATATATATATATATATATATATATAATCTTGAAAATGACGCACTCCGGCGACGCACAAACACACAAACACTAGGTTAATAAATATTAAACACACAGAAACATAAAAGAAGGACACTTACAGTAGATATTTACGTAATATAATTTAATAACATATGTATATATATATATATATATATATATATATATATATATATATATATATTATTCATCATTACTTAAATAGCGAAAACTGATCCTACCTTGGGGGAATGCCATTCCAAAGCAAATTTATTCTACGACTTATCTATCTGTTGTTATCATTAATGAAGACAGAATAAGTAAGGATTTTCATTGAAATATTTGAGTTCTCAGTGCTGAAAAATTTAGCGATTTTAAATAAGTAATCACCCTTTGGATAGAAAAAGATAAGGTTCAGTGAATTTATTTTATATTTTTTTTATCTATTCGAGAATAAGTTTACCAGGAAGCAAACTGCAACGATTCACGTAAACACGACTATTTTTGATATCAGAAATATAGGATTCTTGCAAAAGAATTTATTTCTTTGAAAGAACTGCTGCCAAGCCTGCGCTATCCTTCCTGTTAAAGCCATAACAATTCCTCCATTCCTCATCTATGCTTATTTTGTGAGAAAATTCATCTTCATTCATATTATACCCTATCCATGTAATGTAATGTAATAGATGTAATGTAATAATGTAATGTAATAGAAGATTAGGAGCAAAAAACTCTGTTCTTGTTTTGAATGCGAGTCAGTACCCATTATTATATGAAATTTTCGACTAACATAAAAGGGATTAAGTGTTCACATCGGTTTTACGTATTGAGCAGCTCATTACTCTAGCAAAGGATATTTTTAGAATGAGCGAATGGCTCATTCAATAAAATTTCACAAAACGCGACTCTTTGGCCAGTGGGGCTGGTGGAAAGCGGGACAAAGATATAGCGAATGAAATGAGTGCGGAGATGCGAGGAAGAGTGGATGGATAGGGTCGAGGCACCAGAATGCGACGGGGACAGGCGCGGGAAATAGCGGGGATAGGGGGTTGGGGACGCGGGGAATGAAGGGGAGGGTTGGGTTAAGGCATGCGAGGACGGGCTGAAATTTCAGAGTGCACCTCTCTCTCTCCCTCGCTCTCCGAGTGACGATGCGATAGCCAAAGGACGCCTTTGAGTGTTATGGAGTGAGCTACTCACACCAACCCTTCGCCGGGGTAGATGCTGCATTGTGTGCGGCAGGGAAGGCGGAAGGAGGAGGAGGACGCGGGGCTAAGTTCAAAAAAGGAAATGAGCGACCTCGAAAGCGTTTCCAGACGCTGAATAAAAGCCAGACGATTAAAATTACAATGAAAAAAAAGATGATGTGTCTTACCCACGCGAATAATGCGCTCGGTGTTGTGCTCCACGCAGAGGATTTGGATGACCTCACCATAATATGTGGATGGAAACATGAAGCAGGGAGTAAATTAAGGTCTTCATTCCAGTAGCTAAAGCGTAGCACTTTTACGGCATGGACAAAGATCGTCAGGTGTCTCCGATTAGTAAGGGCTGCTCCGAAATGGAATAAAATATGTTGAGGAAAGACGGAATGAGGCGTCTGGACTTGACTCCTTGCTGTCACAGCTTAGCAATGAACACGAAGGGGATTCTTTTGACGGATAGTAATCCATTTTAAAATTTTTATAGGTGTAATTGAGTGATAACAATTGTAAATTATTGCATAATTCAAACGGATGCTCAATTTATCATTCAATTGTTTCAGGCTCAACTTTGTGGAAGTTCATCTTCATTAAATGAAGAACACAATTCATTTACCCACTGCTCTTTGTTGATGAATAAAAGTGACTACATAAACAAGTGACAAGTTAGTACAACAAGACTTCATCAACAATGAAAAAATTGTGTAACTCCCAAATGACCCCACCATAAAATTCCAAAAAAATAGTTATAAAGTGTTTAATAACCACCCCCAATATCCTCAAACAAAGTGAAACTTACAAAGCAACAGTGATGGATCCGTAAGCTCCCAGATTTGTCGGCCTTCCATGTAAATTCACAAAGGAAATATTTCAATAAGGCGGGTGATTTCCAGTGTCCGCCTCTAGGAGGAACTAGCCTCCATTTTGAATTCCCCCTTCAGAGAGTTGACAAATTTCCAATCAAATTTAGGAGTAAAAACATTCAGTGAGTTCTGTGCACAGCTCTCCAAGAAAGATACCCCGCCCCACAAAAATGCCCTAGGGTCATTTGATGTCCAAAACCTTTTTACAAATGTACCGGTTTTGGAAGCATTGTTAGTGGCGGAAAAAGTGCTAAGGCCGAACCACCCTTCTTCAATGAGTTCATGTCTCTATTGAGATTGTGTTCAGCAAAACTATTTCCAATTCAACAGTGAATCCTTCAAACAAGTGGAAGGATTAGCAATGGGATCCCCTTTATCACCACTCCTTGCTGACCTTCACATGAACGAATTAGAAAGAAAAATATTTAGCAGCCCCGCATTTTTTACAACCAACATTCACCGTTGGTTTCGTTACGTAGGCGATAACTTTGCTATTTGAACAGCCACTGAAAGTTAGTTAGAAAATTTTATGAACACCGTAAATTCCAATGAAAAGAAATTAGTGTCACATGTGAGAAAGAGCAACATATTAAAGTTAATTTTCTAGATACCTCAGTGGCGAGAAAGAGACGGGGTTTTGAATTTGCAAGTTTCCGGAAAAGTAACCCCATGGACCACATCATCCCCTTCAAATCTCGCCATCACATATCTCATAAACTTTCCACTTTTCATTTCCTGTTAAATATGTTGTTGGCCATTCCTCTTCCTTCACAATTAATTTTGTTCAAGAACTTAAAACGGTTAAATATTTAGTAATGAAAAATTGCTGTAAGGAAGGTTTAATTGAAAAAATACTGCAAATAAAATTTTCTTAAAGCAAAAAATATTTTGTTTAAACCTGATAATTTGGACGAAAAAGAGTACAAATGGTGTAAAATCCCTTATTATTGATTGATTTCACAAAAGAGAGACTCCCTTTTCCCTAAGGAAAAATTTCGATTAGCTTTTTAGAATAAGAATAACTTCAAATCAATCTTGAATAGTACGAAAGACAAAGTGTAAAACAATAAAAGTGGCATTTATAAGTTAACTTGAAAGGACTGTGGTACTACATACATAGCCAAACGGGGAGATCACTAAAAATACAAGCGGACGAACATAAACGCTGTTTTAGAAATTGTGACCTCAAGCAATATCACTTCGCCAAGAATCTATGGGGAGTAAATCATGGGAGTGATTTCAACCCGGAAATCCTACACCAAATGGACAAAGGAAGGAAAATGGAAAAGTGGGAAGAGCTTAAAATCATAGAGAATTTAGAAATGGGCTATTTGTTTAACGATTTATTGTTTGAATTCCTGTCTCCAATCTTGGAAACATCCCTTTCCTTCATGGAAAGACTCCTCCCCATTCCTTCCTTCCCCTCCTCTCTCACACACCCCTTTCCCCTCAAAAATGGTAAATAAATGGATCGCAACTTGACTAATTTTTACCAGGTGATGACGCTTAATCGTTGAAACTAGTAGTACGAAAATAAAGAACAGTGAAAAATACATTGTGTTCCTCCTTTAATGACCTCCGATTAATTTAACTTCACGAACAATTTCATTACTAACTCAAAATACAAAAATTCTAGAGCAAATCAATAATAGTCAAGTATTAATCCAGAATTGTCACATATTTATGCATGAATTAATGGGCAATAAGAGAGATTTATATCCATGAATAAATTCAAAGAATTTACGCATATTTAATCAAGTAAATTTTATAAGAACACAACATTTTCCTTATATTCTTCTTTCTAAAATACCGATGAAGTAATCCAAGCCTAATACTGCTTCGCCAAGACAGAAAAGAGAGAGGTAATTACAGAGAGATAATTGGCCGACCAACTGATACGTTCGAGTGCTCGTTTTCCACCTCCACAATTAACAAACGCAAAGAGGAAAACAGCAGAAGAATAATCAATTTCTCCGTTTAGATTTTTTTCCTTTCCGTATAAAGAGTACTTTCCTATAACTCCTTCAGAGGTATTTGAGGTATATAAAGAATATTTTGTTGTGGTAGACGTATAGATTTTGACATACAAGCACTTCTGAAACAGGACAATTCTGCTAATAGAATTTAAGGAAGTATATTGCACCTCTTCCCTTTCTAAGTTGAAATTATGCAATGATTCTCTGCTCACTAATATCATACGTTATTTTAATCCATTACTTAAAATATGTTAGAACTATTTTAGTTCAATTTAATTCAATAATGTTTTAGATCTCCACGCCGTAAATTGGATTTGATAGTTTGTCAAGATCTATTAATAAGACGTATAAAATGAGAGGTAGAAGATGAAAAATTCAGTAATGAAGCGATAAAGGCTATAAAATTTAAACAAAAATTATCGTGTAAGAGCGTTCACTTAATTTTCTTGAATTAAGCTAATTTTTCTTGTGCTAATTCAAAATGCCCTAAATTAATATTAAAAATTCTTAAAAAGATTAAACGTCGGAAGGCGAAAACTTTAAATTCCAAATAAAAAAAATCAATTTAAAAAGGCTCGCCAAGATTAACCATGTGGGTCAAACGACCATATGCCCTCCGTATGATACCGGGTCGAATATGACCTCCAGCTATATTTAGATCAGTTTATTGTACCATTTTTTTGGCATTTTTGTTTCAATGGTTAATTGGATAACTAAGTAAGCTGTTGAGAGTAGGGGTTCGGGATTACAGAGGGGTATGTCACTTGAAGCGTTTGGGAAAAAACTAGGCTCATTGTGGTTTTCGTTAGTAACAGTTAATATTTCGCTTAAGTCCTAGCAAATAAAAATTAGGATTCTCTGAACTTTTCAAAGGCAAAATTAGAATTTACAACTAAGGTATTCATGGCATGTTGGTGAAAATGTTAAAATAAACAGAGTTAATATTCAAAAGAGTGAAAATGTGATGCACTCATACTTTTACACATACTCAGAAAATGCTGGTGAAACTTGTAATTTTATCCGGAACGTAATCGTGGGTTACTCGAATAAATTCCTCGCACTTATTTTCACTAATGTAGCGCAAAAAAATATCGCCCTGGGAAGTGAAAGAAAGCAGCAGGTGCCGTATTCGTCCTAAAATCCGAGGGCACGACAGAATCAAAGGAGAAGGCGGGACGGGAGCGAGAGGGGGGAAGAAAAGGGGGGACGCCGTTGGATGACGTGATTTCCATATCTCACTCCAAGGGCGTGGGGGACGGAGATAGGGTGGGTAGGGGGCGCAGGGATTAAGGTTTAGATGCTGTCGCCCTCCTCCCCTAAGCGAACGTTTCCTGAATGAGCCGTCTATTTCAAAACCCGATACATAATAAAAATCTCTGGAACCTTTTCGGTGAATTCAATAAATTGATGCAGAAAATTATGCAGATGAGCACTTGTTTGAGCACGGTTAGAGGGAAAGAAACGAGCGCGAGTAATGATAAAAATGTTGCTGGGTCACTGACAATTAAAGGTAGATATTTACATTTGAAAATGTTGGAATTTTGCTCATGATCTCAATAACATAACAGCATATTATTCACGTGTGTCGTGATTCCATGCTTCACATATAGCTTTTATCAAAGCCTTATTTATCGAGCAATATCCATCAAAATTACTATCACCAGATATAAAATAACAAGACACACTATACAGTTTTTCACCCACCGTCATAACAGTCAGGTCACCGACATTATACAGCTATTAGAGCCGAAGTACAATTATTCATGTATTTATGGAGTCGTAGAAAATACGTTATCAAGTATTCAATTATTCCAAGCTCAACTATGTAGAAGTTCATGTTCATTAAATGAAGAACACAATGTTTCAGAGAACTGTGGAAAAAACATTGTATTCTTCATTTAATACATTAACAAGGTATCCATTTCGAATATTCGTGTAAATGTCCTATTTTGAACATTAATGTTCCAGAGTTTTATTCTTGTATTAATTAAAAATGTCAAGTAAGTACTGCACATATTTTCTTCAATTTTTCTGAAATATAAATGAGTACTGTATGATCACAGCAACTCGTTACTCACAGTATGAAGCGGACCTAGCCAAGCTTCAATTATTTGAAACGCATTGCCAATAAACTGTTTGTCTTATGAAAGCAGTGATTCGATTTGCAGTTGAAGGGAATCCACGGAGGGATTGTGTGACTCACCGCCGAGGATGAAGAGTCCGCAGGCGACGAGCGTCCGGTGGTCGTTGGAGCAGTGGCCGAGGAGGGCGCACAGGGTGGCGGAGAGCAGAAGGGCGAGGCCGGCGCCCTCAAGCGGTGTGCTTATCCTGTCCGGCGGGGGCGGCGGGGCAGGAGGAGGTGAAGAGAAGGGAAGAAAAACACACAAGCGTTAATACATCATCCTCGTACACGAATAAACCCGCCCAAGGCGGTGTCTCAAGGGACATACATAGAGATCTTTCCCGAATATTTAGGCTTTCCCTATTCACAGGGTGAAACTTTGTAAATAGATACTTCATTGGAAAAGAAGACCATTAAACTTGTAACTAAATTTATAGCAATAAAGTTATATTTACTTGCAATTTTGCACAGAAAGCTGAGAGCTTGAAAAACATTGGCTTAAGAATAGTCAATAACCATGAGCGTTAAATATAGTAACTTTAAGCCGAGTTCGTTAAATAAAATGCCATCTCAATAAAATGGATGTTATTTCATCTACACGCCACTGACATAATTTAAACCATACATCTTTTCATGAATAAGAATTATTAATGTTGATGCTTAAGCACGGAAACCGGGATCGTGTGAAATTATACCATGACAAAGGAACATTTAAATAAATAAATTCTACCTCAAGGCATATTATTTACTCATTTAGAATAATAAAATACAATCTATTCATACATCAATTATCAGAGAGAATGTATTCCATCCATTTTACTGCTTCGTCTCATGGTAGACCACTTTAGGTAGGCCTTTAGCTTTAGTTTTCTTCTAAATTATTTTAACATAAATTAAATTTTTGTGAATATATTTGCCAAAAAATTACACAATCTGTGGTGTTCAAATGACTAAGCAATTTCAATCTTGCATTACTTTCTAAAAAAAATAAGAGCGTAAATATTAATTACTCTTTTTTAGTCAGTTTGAACAGAAATTTTTCTTATGGGTATCTGCGGCGGTCAAAGTGGATACTGTTGAGAACTCAAAAGATGTGCAGAGGGGGAAAACACGGATTAAAATAACTTTTTATAATAAAAATGAGTTAATATATACGGTGACAGGAGTAAACCTAGTATGCGGTGATGACCTGGTAATGTAAATTACGCGTAATTGTATCGATCCTAACGCAAATGGGTCAACCGTCTGGTGAAATATTAATGGTTCCAGGACTATACTGATCGACTAAGAATGATAACGACTGGAAGGATTTACGATCTTGAGTAGTAATCGGAAATGGGCGTTCCTAATTGCGTGTCGTTTTTTCTTGGGTAGTCATTATGAAATACCATAACTATTAAATCAAATGAGGGGTACTAGACCAAGCATCATTGTCATCCATCACAATTAGAAATAACATAACAAGCATAGAAATACGCCACGGAAAAAAGTCCCAGGTGGTTCGGAAAATTTGCTACGAAATATTGAAAAGGTATAGAGAAAAAAGATAATAAAAAGGATAGTCTCTCAAGAAGCACATATTATTTAAAAAGGAATATGAATTTGAGGAGGAAAAATATCTGTGGACCGGAAATTAAAATTGGAGGGGAAGAATGGTGGCCAACAGACAACTGTATCCTAATTAAATATTATTAATGAGTTAACTACATTTCCCTAAATCATGTTCCGATAAAAACAAACATAATAGAAAAGTCTATTTTCAAGCATTATGTTTTTTTTCACACACCTATGCGTATTAATTAGCATGAAATTAGATATTCTAAAGCAAAATTGAATATAACTTAATTCTTAACATTAATTACCTTTTTAAAGTCTTAACATTAACTACCAATGCACAAATACGTAGGCCTTAGATTACTTTAAACAGAGGTAATTATTTATCGCTACGTTGACCTTTTACGATTAGAGTGTATGACCAAGTACCTGTATTGAACTCTTTCCTTACTATAAATCTCAGGAACTTTTCATCTAAATGAAAGTAAACATAAATACGAATGGTGACTAGCTCGTAAATTGGGAAGAGAACATAATAAGCTCTTAAAGAGATTCACTGTTTTTATGAGGGAAGTTCCTCTAACGGCCGTCAAATAGAGGAGAAAATGTGCTCGGCTATTACAGGAAGTAATTTACCTTTATATCTCTAGTATTTCTTCGTTGAACGCTAGTTGCGAACTTTGCACATTCATCGTATGCGTTGGTGTCTAGGAATAAGATTTAATTTTGGGAAAGTTAATGGTTTGCTATAAGTCTTCCATAATATTGGCCTTAACCGAGATTGAATTCCCCGGTGTAGTACGTCATTAAATCCATTATCACAATTTGATTTATTTCGCAGGAATCTTGGTTGCTTTGGAGCTATGGTAATTCACACGCCCCTTAACCCTTACCCTAAAATGTCAAGAATAAAATTAATGCCTCGCGTATATTTGTCACTGTCTCTTCCTTCTAGAGGAAACGGGTCAATAATCTCATCCTCCTATACACGCAACCTCATACACGAGCACTCTTTTCTCTTTTTATCCTTTAGTGCGAGGTTTTTTTCCCACGCTCTTTCGACCGAGGGAGGGAAAAGCGGAGCTCATGGTTCACCATTCTGAGCAAGAGCAGACGGGAGACCACTACTTTCGGGCCGAGGATGGAGAGAGAGAGATAGAGGGTGGAGAGCTCTCCACCCCATTATGGGGGAGTCGTCACTCGCTCTCCTTATTCTCCCGCCCTCTTTCAGAGACCCAGAGAGGGAAGGGCAAAGCAGGAATGAGGTGGACTGGCAGGAAGAAACACCCGCCGTAGCGGGAGTGATGGAGGAAGCGCGGGTGCGCATTTGGGCTCTCATTGTAAGGTGCGGGCACATAAGGGCTGTGCATGGTGCTGGAGATGGGCTTTTTTATCATTCGAGTCGTCCTCATGTGGGGGGGGGGATGGGAGAGGGGTTGGGCGGAGATACGGCATTTGGGCTGCTGGATGCTGCAACACACGAGGTCTGCAGTTCCGCGCAATAAAATACGCATCGTATCCCGTACCCCTCCGCTTTCTTCCTTCCCCTCGGAGCCCTTCGGAGTTACCGGAATAATAAATGAGGAGGTGGTGAATAAATCGCATGGCAATGATAAATATATTGGAATGTATTTTCCAGCACATGCGAGGGATATAAAAAAACCCCTACTGATTCGCATTTTTGGAAGAATGCATCATCGCTGTATGGATTTGAGGAGAGTTTATAACTCAGTTGAGAAGAAAAAAATGATGGTGGAGGAAAAGGGATGATACTGAGTAAAACGTCGCTTCATCTTGTCATTTGCGACGTGGCCGTTGTTATTTAAATCCTTTCAGCGATGCTAGAATGCCTAGACGTGTAAAACGGTCGATTTTTTTCAGCAGGCGGCTGATTTACCGTCGCGTGTAAGTACAACTAACGGCGATATGCAATCGCTCAAAATATTCGTAGCGTCGCATTAGCAGTACATCATGCCAGAAAAAAATACAATGAAGAATTACGAGGCTTTAAGTTGTGCCTCTACTCGAGGCAAAATTCGCTTCCATCTCCGCACTTTCCTAGTGGGCAGCAAAAAAGCACAATATCCTTCGCTTTTGCAGAATTTCGTGCACTGGAAGTCGCAGTTTAAATCTTAGAAATAATATTTATAATGTGAGTGACCCTTCATGAAGTAAAAGGGAAATTCAGACTTTCAATGAGACACACCAACCTAATAAATACTATATGCAGTTAAAAATGTACCCTGGAGGATGAACGTTTACGATCGTTTGTTCTTTAAACAAAATTTTAATGCAATAAGAAACCATTTGCAGAATAAGGGCAGAGCAGAGTACTCTTAGTCTTATGCAATAATTTTAGAAAAATATCAGATGAAATTTATTCGCTAAGTTTTAATTTTATGTACTGGCAACAGGAGCAAAGGATTTTTAATCCATACGCGAATTAATTTAATTTTAGCACAAAAATCTACCACGCAAAAATCCTTTAAATGCGTTTTTAAGTTGTATCAGTGTGTGCGCCCGGTAGGTATATTTAAAAATATTTTATATGTTTTTGTGTGGGTATATATATATATATATATATATATATGTATGAGAACACATAAAAGGAACACTCACACGTTATTTCTTGATAACTTCGTCTAATTATGTCTATGAATATATATATATATTTAATATATATATATATAATACTATATATATTTATTTATATATTTTTATACATACATTCAAACCCGAAATCCCGCCATATTTTTACATTTGTAATCTGCTCAAGTCCGCCTTCCCCACCTCTCTTGTGTTCGTCCTTTATGTGTGTCCCTTTCCCATTTTCCTTATCTCTATTTCTATGTGAATGAATATATATTATATATATATTTATATATAAACACTGATAGAGATTCTTAAAGCATAGAAACACAAGGAAAGGATACTCGCATATATAATTTTGACGTTTTGATAGCACGGCCGTCATCAGTGGATTCTGATCGTAGATATCAAACCATAAACACAGTAATCAACCTGAAGGTCGGTTTGGTAGGTGGTGATAGAGTGCACTCAGAGCTAACGCCTGACGGCATGTGACAATCACGCATTAGTGTTGGGGGGCCAGTTCCTTTCCCTGTGCCAGTAATAGTTTCCCAGGAAGATGCATTACCCAAAATATCACACAGCTTGGGTGGAGCTGAGGCTACCCAGAAGGGCTTGCCCAGGAATCGAACCCCGGCCGTCCAGTCAGTAATCCAACATTCTACCCCTGGACTACACCGACCCACGTATACACACACACATATACACACTATACATATGCGATATACACTTATACACACGCATACATTCATGCAATAAAATAGAATCAAATAGCGACAACTCATTTTCTTTATTTTTCCTTATTCAAAATCAGGAAAAACGAATGCTATACGCAAAGAGGGACTTAATAAAAGTTTGACTTGACTGAATATACGATACATAATGCAAGAGTAAAATATTTCACCGGACGATTAAAATGAAAAATTATTGAGATCAATGAATAACTTGAATTTCCTTAAAAACTTATGTTTCTCGCATATCCCTGCCAACTAATATGAAATCAAATTAGCTAAATTATGGCATTTAACTTCTAAGATGAATATATTTAGATGAATAGCGAGTTAAAACCATCACACCAGGGGAAATCAGATAATACTATTTTTATTTCCAGAAAACATTCTTGTTTGACTTATGCAATAATAAATTCCGTCCAGGGTAACAAAGAATTTACTTTGAAATATAACCCACGATAAACCCATGGATATGTAGTGCACGTCAAGATAAGGCAATATACGTTTTTAAAGAATCCCTTGGGAAGCCGTACAAACAAATATAACGCAATTAATTTTATCCCGGCTTTGCCCCGGAGGGATGGGTAATAGGGATTTGCAGCCAAATACAAAATAGGTGCCCTAAACGCCGCTCGGGGCAAACAAAAGCAGCAAACCAGGGGTCGCGGGTAGGATTGGCCGAGAGAAGTGGTTCGAGGAAGGGGAGGAGGGAGAAACTGTACGTACGAACGACCTAAAAACCCCGAATCAACCGCGGACATTACGAGAGTAGACCTTTAGTTCCTTCCTTAACCTCTGGGAATCGGATGAGGTTTCCCGTTGGGATATTCCCATTCCAAGGGAAGGAAGAAGATTTTAGTGGGAAGGGTAAAAGTGGAAGAGAAAGGGAAAGTCCACGGAGAAAAATTAGATCCTAAAAATTCCATTACCGCCTCCGCTCTCCTCTCGCGAAGTAATCACCCCGGTACCTATTTCACTTAGTCCGTCCCCACCCTATCAAAGTGCCACCGTTTTCCAAAGCGTAGGCCTCACCTTCCCCTGCCAGCAGCCCCACACCCCTTCTAATGGCTCTCGTTCAACCTCGTAAAGCCAACCCCAACTTCATTCCCCCCATCGCCCAGCCAAACATTTTAACCCTTCATCGCCGGGCGACTCCCGGAGCGAACGTCTTAAAGGCCTTAGCCCCGTCCTCCGGGAATGCAGCCTCTACCTCTCATTCACACCCCACCAAAAGGGGCGGGAGGTTCCCCTTCCGCCCCCTCACTCTCCTCCACTTCGCATCAACTCCCTCGCCTACCATTCCTTCTTGTTCCCCCAAACTCTCGAACCCTAGGTTCCCCTAAATCCCCCTCAGCACGCCTCACTAGGCGCCCACCCCCAGGCGTGCTATTCCTGCCCCCGCCCATGTGGCGCGGCTGGGGTAGTTCCACCCACGGGTGCTGCACCACTCCCCCGGTCGCCGAGCTAAGGGCGAGAGCGAAAGCTGGGATGAAGGGGATGTAGCCGGGGATGAACTGATTTTGGTAGGTGTCGGGTGGGGAGGGGACGGATGCTCCCGGCGAGGAAATGAGTCAAGGCTCCCCCCCCCCCTTGGGCGCCGCCCGCTCGGACCGGTGGCCTCCGGCGCAGAGCCAAAGATTCGCGGTGTAAATTTTCGAGGCCGTGAGATAGCACGGGGAATATACGGATGCGTGAGCACATGGTGGAAACGACCTAAAATTGAGACTACATTTTTTTCTATGAAGCGCTATAATTCTTAATAAAATTATTAAAATATTTGAATCCATGAACGACGACACACATTCATACGCAACCCCTTCATATATACTTGCATACATCTCCTTTAAAATGCCATAGCACATAATTGATGTTATCAGGGAAACTTCACAAAAAACAATGATGATATCAACTGAAAACGTTTTCGCCTCGTAGTAAGCTCAATAGAAAATACCAATAACTTTGCTCTCAAATTGTCATACATGTATGACTTTTATTATGAAAGATAAATTAACTATGAGAAATGGAAACAGCAGTCCTGTCTCATTAGTCGAAATGGCAATTGTGGACGGCGTCACAGTTTGTGTCAACAGAGAAATACTTTTTTTAAATCAAGTGAAACATTTTTAATTAGAAGCTAATGATTTGATCTCTAGGTATGGTGACCAATGATCAATTTATGGAATCATATTCCAAAGAATAAAAACATTTTAGTTCAAGAAATTATAATATATAGAACATGAATATTTAAGCCGATAGTCCTTATCAAATTTATGAACGATAATCCATTTTTCATGATAACAAGAGAAATCTACGTTTCCGAAAGGAGTGCATTGAGTCCATACAGTGCATATTTTGTTCAAATTGCTCAAGGGCCTTGCAACTAAAACTTTTTCTCTTATATTACGCTGCCGATAACTTATTTTTAAAGCATTTTGATAGTAGTTAATACTAGTTAATACGATGTTTACCTGATGGCCTCAAATATTTCATGCAGCAGGTAAAATACAGGATAATTTTGTTATCACCAATCTATCGTTAACTTCTTTTGTCCTCACTCGAAAAGTGCATTTATTTCAAACCACTGCTTATGTGTACACTTAGGTCACATATTCAATACTTAATCACTGGTTCTTGTAACCATAAGTAGAAAGTTTAGTGCTAAAATTCATTTGAATAGTTAGAAAATGTTCTTTTGTAGTTGCTGAGAAGTAACTGAAATTTATTTAGTGGTAAGTATCATTACGTATATCATAGCCTAAAAACGTATTCAAAATTTTCAGCATCATAAGTGACCACAGAACTACAAAAAAATGCTTTTGAGCATAAACGTATGAAAGTGTGCTACTAACTTACTCCGAGGTGCGTCATGCATATCGTTTGCAAAGGATACATGCATAGTGTTCTAAGTAGATGTAGAGAAGAGATTTGTTTGCAAAGAAAGGGAAATGGAATTAACCAAAGTGGGCAAAATTGTCCGTAAAATAATTGCACGTGCCGTCTTCATTTAATGGGCATTTTGGAAACTTCATACGGATTTGATATGTTTTCATAAGTTAGATTCAAAGGTTCGGCGATCGGTATAAACTTTATCGATTTAGTTTTTCCTTTCACTCACCCTTCGTGCACATACTCGTATAATATTGTAGGTTGGAAGATGACGATGGGATAAGTGGAACGAGGACACCTACATTGAGGAATATTTCGCCAACTTCGTCTTTCTTCCTGGAATCTTTCGGAGACTATGAGAAAGGCTCGAAGTGGGAAGGGAAGCCATTTGCGGAAGGATGGGGGATGTGGAGAAGCTGACCCCTTTCCTCCGTCTCTCGGACACGCATTTCCATTCGGGTGCAACGCAGAATATTTTACGCTCCATCCTCGGGCGGATTAATGATGACGGTGCGGTTGGACCAGCAAGGGGAGAATGATGATATACGGAAAAGGCCGCTCCGTACTGGGCGAAAGCCCCAGAGGCCTCCAAGAGGGTTTATTATTTCCACACGCAATCCCTGCAAAGGCAGTGCCTTTATGTCGGAGAGGCGCGCAGTGCTTTTGCTGCATCTTCTCGAAAGAGGAGTCGCCCCGCCATTAGCGCCCTCTTCTTTTTTTTCTTCCATTGCGCGTCTTCGCGAGCGGGACAGGAGATCCCGCGTCGGCCGAGGAGAGGAACAGGGGGGGGTGCGGCGGGGGTGGAGGGAGGAAGGGGCGCGGAGGAGTTCTTAAGCAAGGAGAAATGGAAGCCTGGGAAGCGTAAAGGGAGCGGAGGAAAAGGGGGTTGGTTGCAAGAAAGAGGGCCGAAGGCGGGAGAGATCCCCCCTCCTCGGAAAGGGATGGTGGTGGAAGTCTTTGGACGAGCAGCTGCCGCTCCCGATATCGAATGACTGAAAAATGAAGTCGACGGCACTGCCTCCTCCCATCCACTCCTCCCTTGTGCCGCCGCCATTCCCTCCTCCTCTTCGTCCCCCCTACTCCTCCTCTCTTCAGGCACAGAGGACAAATGTGGAGAGGGAATGGAGTGATGGAAGGGGGAGGCGAAAAGAGGAGAAAAGATTTTTTCGTGTGAGAAGGAGGGGGTTTGTCGCTTATGAGACAAGAAGTTTCTAGAGAGGACGCCATCCGACGGCTGCAAAACTAAGAAGCAAGAAACGGAGACGCATGCTCCCTCAAGGTTCGGGGAAGTTTAGGCGTTTGTTTTCGCTGCTGACATGCACGAAGGAATTTAGAATAAGTTCTCTGCTGGAAGTTGGCAAGACATGCGAAGTCGGATACCTGGATAAGATGCGGAGGAACAAAAAAATATAATTCGAAAATTTTGCCCCATGACTCATGGAACAAAGGACGCAAAAGCCTAAAATGAAACGAGGAATGGTTAGCAAGTTCTAAATCTATCGTATTATTTTACTTTTAGTTCATCATATGCAAACATTTCTAAATATAATAATTCACATGTGAGCGAGGAAGCATGGGGAGTTAGAAGTTTGGCTGATGGCAGGAGGGACAAGAGTTCAAGTCTGATTGACTCTGGGCACCCTCAGCTTCATCCAACCTGAGTACCTTTTCGAGTTGTAGAACTTGGGAAACCACAGACAGAACAAGGAAAGGAACTGGTCCACATTATATAATGTGAGAATTTTACATTTCATAGGGCTCATTGGTACGAGGTACGTCGTCCTATTTCTGGCCTATGAAACGGAACTTCGCGTTGATTACTCTTGTTTCACATCCTCGTTTACACAATCACATTAGAAATTTCCTGCCCAGGTAATTGATTTCCGTCCACATTTTCTGCACTCTCTCGTCATTAGAACCAAAGAAAATTATATAATGGCTTTGAAATTAAAGACTAAAATAATAAAAGCGGAAAGTTAAATGAAGGAGGTCATTTCTGTAATCAAATGAAATTCGGAGACTCCCAGGTGTTGACGCACAAAATACGGAAATTTTCCACCGTTATTAAGGCCGCCAATTGGTTCTCATGGACACACTTCACCCACAAAACCATAAATACCCCTTATTGTTTGCAAACAATTTACTTGGTGGAGTTAAAAGAAAATGTAATTGAATTTGCAGCCATCCTACTTAATTTTCAAAACTTGTGCAGTTTTTCGTCTTTGTGAGAAGCAAAAAAAAGGGTTTCACGATCCGAGTTTCACGATCCGAGCCTTCAAGGTCCTTCTCATTTTTTCCGTCGATAGCTTCCGCCTCTCCTCATCCCCCTGGAAGTTCCACGGATGCCTACTGACGCGTTCTTCCTTAATTCGGGGAGTGGATGCGCCATAAGGGAGGGGCGGAAGGGTGGGGGGGAGGACGTGAGGCACGTTTCCTTTGACGAGGCTGAGGGCTCGCGCGCTCCCGCCGTGAGACAAGTATCCTACGCGCCAAGTTTTCAAGTGAATTACGTCAGGCGAAGGTGTATAACGGCGGGAGGGAGGTAATTCGCTTAGCGTTATTCAATTATTTTCCAAGACCAAAAGCGCCCTTGATTAGTAAATTCGATAACTCACGCTGTCTTTCTCTCCCTCTCTCTCCTTCCCCCTTTCGCTGGCTTTCCCGTAAATTTCCCTTCACGCTAACCCCCCCCCCCAACTGCCACCCTTCTACCGCTCATCCTGCTCACGTCAAATCACCCCCGTCCCCGCACCCGTATGCCCGCCAGCATTGGCTCTCTGGCGATGCACGTCCCCACTTCCCCGCCATCGCCTCACTCCTCTCCGTTCGCATCTGCAATAAGGCGACTCTTCCGACTACAGTGACACGGAATTCCCTCGGTGCATCTTGCTTTGCCATTTTTTCCCACCCACACTCCTCGCACAAGAGGGATCCCTTCTTTGCTCCCATTGTTTGCCAATGCGAACATCACAGAGGTGCACACATTGGAGCGAGTGTCTTCCCCTTCATGAAATAATTCGTTTGAAATTGATTTCCATCATTTTCTTTTGAAGGCATGAAAGATGACTACTTTTGGTAACGCATATTCACCCGGTCTCAATGGAATACCGAGAATCATTCCGGATTTTTGCTAAGAGATGCATCGCTCGTTAGAGCCCACACGGTTGAATATTGCCCTTCTTTTTGTGGTGTGGATGGAACAGATTTCCATCATAGTATGCTCGAAGTAGGTATTCCTATGGTGAAAATGTACCACTCGATATGATGAATTAAGCTACTTTGTATTACTTTTAAGAGTTTCTTATTGATTTGGCATCGGATGAAATCTTTTGTGCATCGAAGTTTAAAAATTATAGTGTGCACAACTTTCATCTCGCCAACTGTTCACGTGTATGTTATAATTATTTTTATTAAATATCATTCCCTTTGCAAAACATCATCTAGACATATCGAGGGATGCTAGAACATTGATATTGTGCATGAAAACATGCCAATTTAATTTTTATGCTCATTTCAAATCTTGAATTGTTATACTTCGTTCATTTTTATTATAATTTTTACCTAACGTTATTTTTATATTTTGTTATTTGATATTAAAATATGGTGACATCTTATACTTCTTTATCCCGAAATAATTGCATTATAGGTGACTGCTGTTAATATTTCGTTAGTTTGTCATAACCTTATGGTTATAACTAAGGTTTCAATTATCAAGACTGAAAATCAATAACCGGTTGATGAAAACATGATATTCTTGCACTATTTATGAAATGGCATAAGGTTTATTTGCCAATAACGTATGGAGCATATTTTATAGATTTTAGGTAAGTAATTTAGAGATAAATTATATGAAAACCTAAGGATATTATTCATAATTTTCAATATCATTCTTTGTACCGTTTTTATTTCGATTTAATTTTGATAATTTCACAATATTTTACTGATAGTTAAGATTGGCTCTCAAGGTCGCCATTTGTTGTAACATATTATTTTTTAAATATCTGCAGAAATCTAATTAAATCTGCGGTAATTATATTAAATATCAGAGAAATCATTCAGTTTTTGTTCTGTTTCATGCTTTGAGTAGTGACTTCAATATATGTCTCCGGTACTAAGGCAATGAAATTATTATAAAATTTTCTACGTATATTGTAATTAAAGGATGTAAATAATAAGAGGATCGGGATGGTGCGGTGGCTTACGTACTGGCTTCCCACCAAGAGGGCTCGGGTTTAATCTCGCAGGTGGCAGATATTTTTCAGTGGTATTGATAACGGTTTCATAAATCGATCTCTACTTGAGGTACTTTGTGAAGAGCACTTTGAGTGAGTATGCCATCCGTCGGATGGGGCGTTAAGCTGTAAACCCCTTGGCACCTTTCGTTAAGAGTAGACTAATGCCGACGCCGGGTTTCTCTCTACCATTCATTCTTTCCTGTCCATCTCTATTGGCGTAAATAACCTCAGCTGTCGGTCACCTCCCCTTATTACTACAACTAATAAAATATTAACCCAATTCTGGTTTCCAGATAAAGAAAATGACTGCCAAGTTAAGAGGAGTATATACCGCAGAAATTAAAATCGCAAATTAGAATAAAATAGTAAAGTGATGCCATCGGCTCATGGCATTCGTCATATAAAGAAGAGGAGAGAGGGTGGGAAGAGAGATCTAGGAGAACATACAGGATCTCCTGGAATGGGAATTAGGTGCGAAGATAAGCCACATAAAAGAAAGATGCGGCGTACACCACTTCAAGAGATTAGGGTATAAAGGAAATAGGACCGTACCATCAATCTGTTCCCAGCTCCCAGTTTTAAAATTATTGCCTTGAAATACAATGCATTTAATTTTACTTCTCAAAATATATTCTACGTAGTTGGTACACAGAATTCAATAACAGAATTTAATAGCGTTGTCCGATCATTTAGGGTCACTATGCCGGACAAAAGACAATTTTTGAACGCAAGGATAATTTTACGAAAATATATGACAGTTAAAATTTAATAAAGCTTCCTTTGAAGGGATCATGAGAAACAATTTTCGTTTAAACAATGGGTTCAACCTTTCAGTTTCCATTCGTAGACTTCGTTTTGGAAGACATGGTCCAAATAGGTAGTGGAATTTTAAAAAGTTCACATTAAAAAAATAAATTAGGTGATATTGTCAATAGAACTTTTGAAAAGCTTCGATGACATTTTCAGAATAACTGTAACTGATGGCATAAATATCGTAAACTGAGACAACGTCTTTAAGAAAAATGCAGGAGTGTTTATACCGAATTTAGTTTCCACGTGGCACATGTATTTCTCAGGAAAGAACAATAACACCGAAAATGAATAGAATTGAGATTCAAGGCTTACGCTAACATTTTGTAAATCATAAAGAAACAGCAAAATTATTCCTGGAGCCGTAAAATAGCATGAAATCTGTGCATGGCAAAAATGTCCGACTAAAATAGGTCACAAATTAACGTGGTTTAAGGAGAATTCTCTAAATTTTACCCAGTGGTGAAAGCCAAGTGCCATAGTCTTGTGAACAGTCTAACGTAATTAGTTTCATAAATCATATCAACCCGACGAGGGCTATAGGGATCAGTTAATCAAGATTCGTTATGTAATTATTATGTATGTACACATCTATATATTATTCAAAAAGAAATTTGAGATACCAAGAATGGTTTCTTATTACCATAGATTGTATAACATTCGTGGGTCCTAGCTTCTTTGTGATCGCAAATAGCACGAGGGAAGAAAGAGCATTAAACATGTTAGTTCAGCAATCTTATTATTTTATTACACCGAAGTAGGCATATTCATATCAAGTTTTGACTCCAATTATTTTCTAAATGGCAGAAATGAACTCTCTGGTACTGCATCTTTATAAAAGGTTCCACTCTAGCTTTTTATCTGATGGGATGGGTTCTTAATCCTGTATTCAGGTAATTATTCGTAAACCTTATATATTTTCCTTGGCATTACAGAATACTGTAACATACGATGCTTCCTCAAAATTTTAACTCAGAGCTGTTAAGAAAAAAATAGTATGCTAAAATTACTTTGTCCCAATATTTTAATTATCAAAAAATCAGTTTTTCATCCGATCAGTTAAGTCAAACATGGAGAATTTTCAGATTTTAACGAATTTCAATAATCAAACCACTTTACTTTTCCACATAAACTTTTTAATTTTTACTACCTAGGTTTCGTTATAACATAACATCATCAGGTCTGATGATGTTATGTTATAACGAAACCTGGGTAGTAAAAATTAAAAAGTTTATGTGGAGAAGTAAAGTGGTTTGATTATTAAAAGTCAGTATGAAGATTTTCCACCAAGTTACGCCAGAAACTGTTTTTTTTTAGATTTTAACGACTTTAAATATTGAGAATGAGTTCTCTCCTTCCTGAATTTTCTATTTTATTAAATAATATGAGATTAAAAAAATATTGGTGCAATATCATGGGTATTATGCGTAGGAAATAATTAATAAATAATTTACTAATTCATAACACAGTGTTATTACATTTATATTATTGGACAAATATATATACATGCATATAAAATTTCAAAATCCAAAGTTTCAAAGTATAACTTTCAGAATCTGTGAGATATAAACTAGAGTGGAATTAAAAAAAATTAAATCATCATTGAAACTACTTTTAAATTTTATAGTTTTTCCAAGCATGAAATTATTACGTTTATTTCTCCAGGTAAAATCAATGTGAGGGATGTGAATGATAGTCAGGCAGCCAAATTTTCTTTGTGAATTTGGAAACTATCATGTCAGGATATAGGATTCTTTTTAGGCAGTGCCCACACTACTTGTTAAGCGGCTTTGGGAAAAGTTAGACGCAACGGTTCCATGCCAAAATGTTTTGAGTTGACGTACTCTAAAGCTGCACCCACTGCTGCTGCAAACGGGTGTTAATTCAGGTGGGGTCTCGTTTAGAGTTGACAGTTAAGAATCATCGTCCTATTCTTTTTCGATTGGGATTAGAAATGCAACACGAGTTATAAATGTTGAAGACAACAATTGGTGACTCTTCCGCAAGGTGACCATTTCGCCGTCCATAATACGATATATATATATATATATATATATATATATATATATACACTCCCGAAGACAAAAAACTTTTCATTTCACCCAGATTAAGGTCGACCACCAGTCCGTTTCTCCATGGCCGGCCAAACCGGAGCGGCCTCTCACACGCAATTATCTCTCACGTCCGCGAGTACGCCTCGGGCGGAGTGAGGCTGGAAGAACGTCATGATCGGAGGGGGGTCGGGGAGGGCCTCGGGAGGTTATAGGAATGGGTACGAGGAAGCAACGCACAGGGTGGAACGAGAGGAGATGACGCCTGTACGTCATATGGGAATCGAGCGCACGGAGTTGAATGGCTGTTATAAGGGGTTGGATAACGACCTTAATGACATCATCAGTCCATCCCCCCGGCATCCAGCCCACCTACCCCTTCTCCTCCAGAAAGACACGCGCGCCTTACAAAAGATGGGGCAGGCAGGGGGGCTACGGCGTGGTTGGCCGGGGGTGGGGGACCCAGAAAGTAGATCCGGGTGCAGGGCTCATCTCTCCATCCCAGCATTTCCCACGCACCTAAGGGGTGCGGGCTGTGGTGACGGAGGCGGAAGGGGGAGGAGTTGGCGTCGGTGGGCGGGGGGTGGGTGGAAAGGGGAGTAAGAGGGGTGACGGTTGGGAGGGAATTGTGGGATGGGATGGGTGCGATAGTAGAACTTGATCGGCATCGTCGCGCGGCATCGGAACTCAATTAAGTTTTAATCAATGACGTGTATCAATTGAAGCGAGCGATATCGATCAGCCACCTGGAAGTTATCTTTTTTATTTTCATACGTGCGGCGTCACTCAAAACTGTCGGAATAGTCTACTGCGGTGACGCGGAAATTCTAACCCACTCCCTCGTTCACACTTTTACGTGGAGGATAAACGGCGGTGCGTAAATTAAATCCCTAAATTGGTATTTGCTCTGCGATAAAGTGTGCTGAGTGTCAACTCGTCGCTTCATGATAGCATTTACGTTTATTTTTGACGACATGTTTCACGGCATTGGACAGAAATGACTCATACACCGCGCCAAGAATAACAAGGAAACCATGGCCCCAATTTGCAAAATACATACTTCAATTAAAGACTTGAAAAGTCATCAAGCTTTTAAGACGATGGTACTAATCATTCAGAGAGACGTGAATAAATTGTGATAAAGCAATTAACCTTAAAAATTCAGACGATGTAAAATGCGTGTAATACGTACCATATAAATGGAATTCCGCGGTTGGTCAGTTAATGTCCCTATGGTGTAATATGGTAATATTTACACATCTGATTTCCCGTGAGCCTGCCTCCTTATCATCAAAAAAGTACAACTCAAGTTTATTTCATTAAAGTTAGCCTTTGGTATCCGCGAGCGATTGTTAAGGAAAATAATGGGATGAATACGGAAAGATGAAAAAAATAACGAAGATATTACAAAAAATACCTAAATTTAATATCTAAAAATAATAACAGTAAAGAAGCACCATAAATATACCAGTGCTCGAGTGTATAGACCTGTACATACGACATATACATGCACTATCTCTCAGTAACATTTACGTTTCCCTACTTAGAAAAATCATACCGTTCACGTAAGTTGCTTTTCAAAAAAACGATACCTGCATAGTAAATATAACGGAGTCATATGCTTGATATTAAAAAATTTATACACTATGCAATATGAAAATTTATAATACACCTACCGTTTTCATATTCAAATCTTACATGTTCTTTCACCTCTACGTTTTACGCTCACAGGATGAATTTGGAGCCAAAGAAGACCGTTAAACACTCCTCCATCACTTTGTGCATCCCTCTCACAAAGCTGCATCACGAGAATGGACACTTTATATCCCACATTCTTTCGGGCCTTCTGTCGGAGCCTTCCACAGAAAATTCATCTCGTTTCGCGCGGAGTACTTTGCTTTGAAAACCCTTTGCCTCTGGAATGGAATTCCGTGAAACAATCAAGTCTAAGAGACTCCGCCAACACATTTAGGCGCCCCGCGATTCCACCCTAAAAGTTAAACGCACATTTCTCTAAAGCATTTATTCAAAAAGCGTTTCTCGGGAGTGGGTCGGCGAGCTGAAGGGCAGAGAGAGGGGGGGGGCGAGTGGAATCTCAATCCCGGCTCCGGGTGGGGGTGGGAAGGGGGAGGAGAAGGGCTGACGGCTCGCCTCCCGAAGTGCACACAAGACTCCCACGCACGCACAGCGTCTGTGCTTCACGCACGCACACGAGAGAGAGGAGGAAATGACGAGGAAGAGAATACGACTCGATGCGTCTGCCGTCTGCGTAAAGTGCTCGACGGAGAGTCTCCTGGAGGAGGATGAGGGAGAGGTGAACATAAATATGAAGAGTGTATGCGAACAGCGAGGGAGGAAGAAAGAGAGGGAGAGAGAGGGGCACTTGTCTTTCCATTATTTGCTAATTTCTGTCTCCATTCCATTCTCCGCCAACCTCATCCCACCCTCTCCACCTCACGCTACACACAATTCTCCTCCCTCCCGCACCCCCTTCAACCAGCCCCATCATTCTCCTCCATATCTCCCTCCTCCTCGGACTTCTGTCGTCGCGCCAGGTCGCGGAGAGATACTTCTCTCCCGCGTACCAGCCGTCTTCTTCTCCTCAACACACCCTCCACACTCGCGCGCTCCCCATCTCTCCACCAGATGGCTTCTTTATCGCTTGTCGTCTCTCCTTTTCAGCCCACCCCTTCTCTCCCTCTCCTTATCCTCTTTGGTGGCCCCTTTAGCTTATTTGCATCTCTTGTTTTTCAGTCTTATGTTTGAAAGCAACCCGGCGATGTGGCCACTCCAAACCTGCCTGTCTGCAGTATGCAGATGTAGTCGAATTATTACGGGAATGAGACGAGTCCTAGCTTGGACTTCCTGTGGTTGATCTTTTCAACAGCGTATTGCAGACAGAGATAGAGGATGTGGTGAATTCACACTCAATTAATTACGGGTTACAGAATATTACTTACCTTCTTACAAACACGTTAGGCCTGCCTGCCCTCTTTTAATATATTTCCTTGTCCTCTTTAGGTAGGCATAAGGATAGCAACAAACCACGTAATACTCGTAATATGTGTGTAGATATGCTGCACGTTTGGTGTTAGGTCGCTCGCTTTCCACGCGGTTTTTGGTGCCAGGTGCATGAGGAAGTTATTATATGCAGAATGGCTAGTTACCTACCACTCCCTGTCTAACGTCTTCGCGACGAGTTGTGAGGCATTATGTAGATGTGGGTGAAAAGAAGAAATCTGATGTATTCAAATCAAGTCGCTCATATTCACTATAGAAAATCTATCATTTACCATAATGACCCTCTGTATTATCTGGACTTTTTACACTATATTCCTCCCATGTTAAGAAAAAAGGTATATTATACCTGAAAATGTTATTCCTCGAATTTGCTTGAGGGATTTATACACCAGCGTTTACCTTAAAATTTGGAAGGGGTGACAGAAAACTTCAAACAAAATAAAATATTCTGTGTTTGAGTGTATAATATACACTCAATGTGTGTATATATATGCGTATGTATGTATGAATCCTTTTATACTTACGTCCTTACCCTGATATCACCTCTGATATCGCCGATGAAGTGGCATCCAAGCTGTACGATAGATTATATAGTTCAAAAAACACAAACACCTGCACGCTCACAGCAAAATCACTCGGTTTCGCACTGCAGATGGAATGCTTTCCTGATTTCCTTTATCAAGGAGTCTTTAGCTCCTTGAGAACTCCAATGTGAAAAATAATGTCAACAGTGGGCACCTGTCCCATTTCACAACGCATGCCCGTATCTATATTTAGTCCAATTCACCACCAGTGGTTAAAGCCTGAGTAGGTAGGAAGTCAATGCTCATTGACTGCGTAAGATGGTCAAAGGAAAGTAAAACAAGCTCGGTGGTCATAAAACTGTGATAGTGGTGATAATGGACATACTCATCAATCATCAATTGTGACCTGATAGAAATAAAATAGAGGTGAACCTTCCATATATCGTTCTCAGTTTTATCAGTGACCTAAAGAGTAACTGGCGTACGCTCGAAACCGGAAATGCCGTAAGTAGTTTAGTAATAGTTTACAGCAACATAAACGCAGTTTAGAACAGGATTTATATTATTCAGGCAGTTAGTTCTTTTGGTCTAAGAAGAACTAAATATGATTCAACTATAATTCTACGGTTAGTATCGACCCGCTCTACAACTCATGACTTCATCTAGAATCGGGCTTATTTTGTTGGTTAATATTATCTTTGATTGATAAAACTGATCTAGCCATCAGTTCGAGCAAATACTTTAAAGCAAACAGAATGGTTGATATAGGTTGAGAATTGAATATACCCGAGGTATTTAAATAGTCAAGCTTCAGGTCTGTCAATATCATATTCCTTGCGTTGCTATGATGCTGTAGAAACGCACATGGGTTCATGGGCGTGAGTATTAAAAGGAGAATTACGATAAGCTTTTTATTTGAATTTGATAAAGCTTGTTTTTTTTTGCGTAGAAATCAATTACGTGCTCGAAGGGAAAAGACCGAGTCTACTTTTTCCATCGGAAATAAAATAGCCACCGTATCGGCAGTCACGTACTCCTTCACGAGTACGAGCAATACGAGGGCAGAATATGTTGAAGACACAACGTTCTCCTCTCACAGCCATACACTGCTGCAGAAACGCTCCCTACTTTGCAGGCGTCTACTAACTGCACTCCGCAGGAGATAAAAAAAACTATGGCGGGAAGATTTCAGGGTAGGGATCCTATTGATCTTTATCATACCTTCATGGCAAATATTTGCAGCAAGTTGACGGGTCCCTTGAATAAAATCTGATGAGTGAAGAATCTAAGAAACCGCGGACATGACCTTTTCAAGGACCGGTATCCTTTTTTTTTAATTGCTCAAAAGTGAAGAGTTAAAACACGACCAACTGATGCATCGTGCGCTTAGGTGGGAGCATACTTGCATTGAGTGAGGGGTTTACACATAATATTATAGATTGATGTTTAATTTACAGTTTGTAAAGAGGCAATAGTAAACAGCCTGCAGTCATTCAAACTGTGTACATTCACCCACTTAATTGCATACGTGATCACTTACATTCGTGCGTGCGCCCGTAGGCAAACGTGCTGGCGCGAGTGTTGGAGTGGGGAGCTCTATAATGTGTGGAGGGGCGATGAATGACGTCATCTGCCAAGAGCGTATCTCTTGCTTCTCGGAACCCACATCAGCGCCAATTTCAGTTTAAATTTTCAGTTGAAATGGGAATAAAGCTGCGACACAAGCGTCGACCATCTAACGGTACAGTCGCTGAGACTGTCGCATCTCGCTTCAGTAAACCAAGGGCTCTATCTCGCGCTCTTGTCGTGAATAACGTTGGCTCTGTTTTTTAATTAGTGGATTGTCCATCAAAATTGCAAAATAGAATATCCTGGAGATTAAAGTTTGAAAAATTATGTGTTGCTCATGTTCCAACTACATGGTGTCCGAATCAGAAATTTTTAAATACTTTTTTATCAATATTAAAAATCTCTGCTCTTTTATTTGATTTGTCAAGAGGGTAAACGGGAAGAATTACTAAATAGCTACAAATGGAAAAAGAAAACTATTTCGTTGGTACTCTTCAACATTTTCCGACCCAACAACGGTTTTTAAATAGTATTAAATTTGAAAAATCCAAAACACAAGTCCTGATTTTAAATGTGTAAGTATAATTAAAATGAGTGTTGGATATGCTTATAGTGTAGCCAAGTTCTTTAATTTGAAATAATATTCACGGAAATACATTTGAGATTGTAACTGAAATGAGCTAAATAATTTGCCACACATCATATTAATACATTTTACATTGCATAATTATTGCTTAAACTTTCAGGTATGCTTCAGATGTTATAAAGTTCAGTAAATACGTATAACTGAGGAAAAAAAAATCACATTTTCTTAGGTTAGGGTAATTCATCAAATACTTTATGCATTCTAATACCTAGCCCATTTCTCTTTTCTGAGAATTAGCAGTAAATTCCAACTCGATCTATAGTTTCCCGTCCTCACGTTGCTAATCGAGATGCTTGAGTTAGCAAGCCATTTTAGTTCGCAGTCCTATATTGATTTAATCTCAACGAAATTTAAAGAGGGACTTACATTTTAGAAGTAGGACAGTAGAATACATGATTTAGCAAAACATATAAGCATCAAAGAAGTCGCAAAGTCATCGCTCGTCAAGTAGACTTTCGTTCATAGTAAAGTGATTTCACGAATTCGATTTCTGTTTGTTACGTTTGTGTCAAAGAAAACATTTTTACTGGAAACATTATCAGCATGGAATAGTTTTTATTGTCATATCACACCGAGCGGACGAGCCTTTTTCCCCAAGAGGCATTTGGTCGGGAAATAAGCAGCAGAGAGGGAAAACAGGAAAGGAAAAAAAGAGCGGGGATTTGTGGAGATGGATAAAGCAGGAGGAGATTGCTGTCGCCGAAAATTGTGTGTGAGCAAGAAATAGAGAGCTATAAAGGAAGAGGGGTGGAGAATGGTCGCGATAGGCGTACCAGACGGACGAAGTGAGTGGGGGGAGGGTCAGGAGATGAGAATATCGTGGGGGAGGAGTGGATGGGGAAGGGGAATTATTGGGTTGTGTGGAGACAAGGGGCAAGAAATGGACGTGGGAGTGTGTTTTCGGGGGGGGGGTAGGCAAAGGGGCGGGGATCAAGGAAGCAGTGAGAGGGGGGGCAGAGGAGGAGAGCGTCTGGGTGGACCTCTCCCCTCTTGGAATGGATAGAAGTATAAGACAGAGGGGGAAGGGGCGATGGGCTTAAGGGACACGAGAGGCGAGGAGTGAGTGCGGGGGTGGGGGAGGAGGCGGAGGAAAAGAGATAAGGGTTTTAGGAGAAGGATGAGTGCGGTCAAATGGTACGCCGTCCTATTGGACACACCCTAAACCTATCCATCCGGAGGGGATGGGACATACGCAGTCTGCGACCTCGCCCCGACCGACCGCCCGATGGATACGTGAAAGCCCAGCTGAGAACATCTCGACGCACCAACACGCGTAAGACAATGCACACGAAAACAAACACGTTTCTTTGGGGCGATCGAGCGGGCCAAGTTTTACCGGGGGCGATGGAGTTCATAAACAGGCCGCTGTTTTCTCAAGTTCATACTACGAACGACAAATGGGTAGCTCTCGGCACACTCGTCGAGAGTGTGGAAACTAACATGGTCGCATTGGCACACACAGGAGGGGAATTTCTCCAACCGACGTCGCTGCCTCTTTTCGAAGGAGCAAAATAATTACGCCTAGTAGTTTCTTCGATGCCGATGCGTAAATTCTAAAATTACCAAGCACGTGAACGCAGTAATCCTGCCATCGAACACATTTTTAAAGGAAGAGAAGGCCTAATTCGGGAAATTGAGATTTCCGAATTTTCGGTCCAACGCCGGACAGTCCGGTTCGTTTAAAACTCTTACAATAATACAAAAAGCGTCACTAAAATACTTGTGAAGTTGGGGTGGGAATCATTAAAAGAAAGACGATTCAATGCTAGGTTGAACTTACTAAATAAATTCAGATCCGCATGTTTCAGCACCGAGGTCTCGCAAATTATTCGCACTCGCTTGGATCATGTACACCCTTCCCACATGACCGCAGTAGAATGCCATTAAAAAGTGCGCTGATCTTTAGAGTATTTTTACTCTGCTTTTGTTTGTTTTTAAATTTCCCCTTCCATCCCTCGCTCTCTTCTTGCAGGAACCCTCCTGCTACCTGCAGCGTTGGGTCACATTCCCTACCTGTGTCCTTGGGGAGGAGACTGCTGTATGTTGCATGTCCATGTGGAAGTGGAATTTCGCCTTCTTACTTATCAAATTCTAGCTTGCACGTTATTGAATAAATTTCGTACTGCATCCTAAGGGGCAATTATTTGTTAGATGACAGTATATATATTCGCAAAATATATTCGTGAAAATGAAAGGATTTTTGCATGCATGTATACGCCACTGTGGGTATGGATTTGAATGAATGTGTTTTTTCCTTTCTACGAGTGGTTACTTAACACCCCCCGCCACACCCCCGAACGGCGGCTTGCGGGGTATTTTTTAGATGTAGTTGAATAAGTTTTTGCCTCGAAATTTGTAAATTATAGTTTATGATCCGTTATCTACGGCGGAATAATACACCAAAGCCATCGAGAATTTGCAGGGTAGAGGATTTCCCTAAAACTGCTTGGATATTAAGAGAAAAAATTTCAGAATTTTTATCATTTTCTTTTGCATCCATTACTAACTGTGGTATTCAATGAATTAATTACAAGAAACTGCGGGAGAAGCCGCGAGACGAACTTTATGTCCGCTAATATGCATTACAATGCAAAAATTACAGAGTGTGAAATTCATTCGCCTTGGCCGGTATTAGAAACCGGCTCCCTCGATATCCGGTCGAGCGCTCTGGCCAGTTAAGCTATCGAGACGTTCTATTACACCCTGAAATGTTGGGGACTTTTAAAGGAACATGATGTTGTGACGAAATACCGTACGTATGTACAGTGGTTATAGGTATTCGTAGTTGTCGCGACGCGCCACAGTTCACGATGTTGAAGCCAACTTTGAACAGTGAGGGTGTTTTACCTTCGAAAAATTACAAGAAACTGCAGGGTATACCGCGAAAGTAGCTTTTTGACGGAGTCATCCGCTAATATGCATTGCAATGCAACAATTTAATTGTAATGCATTTTATTACATGCGTTGTAAGGCATAATTGGAGTGTAAGAGGACGCCTTGATACCTTAACTGGGCAAAGAACTTTTTTGAAAAACACAATATTTGAATATTATAAAGGGAAAATAAGTGTGCAAATATATAAAACCATGAGGTAATTAATCAAACCTATTATTGACCTGCTTTTATTGACTTAAAATTGACTTAAAACTAAGCTTCTTGGGCATTGTCTACCCTGATAAGGACGGCGGGAAACGTATTTATGCGTGAACATACGTTTTATCTCTCCTCCCTCAGTCTCTAATTGTCCTCCGGATCTCCTTGTCTTCAACTACCCATTCATCTGAGCCCCCACCCTTTAATCCCTTTCACTCCAACGACCTCGGTGGGGATGAGCAAACAACCGAATACGCCTTGCGGCCATCCGTGGAAAACTTGACATGGTACTCTCACCGATCCCTTTCGGTCATCAGTCCTCCTGCATCGCTGCGCCAAAATCCACCAATTTCGTATTCACGGGATATTTTGAAAAGGTGGAAGCAAGGCGCGCACACGCAGCGGCCAACACTTTCTCCCCGAAAGATCCCTGCTTCCCATCCTCGCACCCAATATCCTGACAGAGTCCATTCCGGAAAACCTCAGCGGATTAAATCAAGCTCGGTGGTGATTGTAGGAGCGGATGAAAATAGTGGGGGTGAAATGTATGAGAGAGGACGAAAGGGGTAAGGGGGGGACCCCTTTGGCTCTGTGGGGCAATCTGTGGGGAACGCGAAGGGGTAAAAAGGAAAGGGAATGGAGAAAGAATAAAGGGTGAGGTGTTAAACATCCAAAGGATGAACGACGCCATTGGGAGGGGTGAATCGGTGGGAAGGAGCGGGAGGGTTGGTGGGGTGGGGGGTATGGCGGTACAGCGGGGGGTTCTCGACGGCTCAAAGGAGTGGACAAGGCCTGGCGAGGGACCATTCTCCTCTGTACCAGGGTGGTTGCCGGGGAGAGGGGGAGGGTGCGGGAGGGAGTTTGAAGGGCCGAGAAGGATGGAAGTGTAAAAAAAGTTTCCACGGCGCGGGAGACATTCCCAAAGAAGGCGGGGGAGGTGAGGAGGCGAAAAATCCTTATTTCGCCCACTCCTTCCAGCCTCTCTTCTTTTAAACATAACTCTCTCCCCCCTCTCGCTCCTTTTCCCTTCTTTTATTTATCTCCCTCTCTTCCTTTATCTCCCCCTCTTCTCCGCGTCTCTCCACATCCCGCTAAGTTTCCCCGCACACTTTACGACCGCTGTCCCATTGCCGAGCCTGACTTAGCTTCCGAGGGAAAGGAATGGTTTCGAGGGGGTGAGGGCGTCGTCCCCCGCCTTCTCTCTTTCATCCTCCCCCGCCTCAACATCCCTCCCTCCGCATCCGTTTCCCCCCCCGCATTCGCCGCCCCCTAATCCTTCCTCTCCCCAGTCCCCATGCCGTGTGCCCGCCAGTGAGAGAATCCCACCACTCCCCCTTCGGACGCCGCTGCGACTGACTAAGGTGGAGAGGGAGGGGAGGGAGTGTGGCGGTCCCTTAGGAAAAAAACCGTCGTCTTTTCGTTTGAATGCCACCGCTAATTGGATATCGTGTTTCCACATTCCTTAGCTCTTAATCTCGCCGACAGCCCTCTTTCTCACTCTCTACTGCTCTCTCTTTCTCTCTCTTAATTTTTGCTTTGGCTTCGCAGGTTAAACTTTATTTACATCCAATTCCTCTTCACCCCAATAATCGACACCTTCTGTTATCTTCTAAATGTCATCTCTGTAATCCCGGTTCTTTCCCTCCTTCTCTCTATCTCTCCCTGCTCTGAACGGGGGTTCTTGCCCGAGGGGAGACATTGTGGGGGAAAGGGAGACAGAGTGCTGTGAATTTCTCCCGGCCGCCTTAAGGCTACTACGAAGAGGCAAAGGAACATCAATCCGACATGGAAGGGGACTATCTCTCCAGTGGAGAATAAGGTGAATGGAGAAATCTCCTATGTATGTCGTAATGGGCCATGCAAATATTACAAGTGAATCTACCAAAAAAAGAAAATATTTTTTGCTCCATATAGCAGGAAATTGCATTTTTCCAATGCAGTCATGCTCGTGCGCTTAGCAACGTTCTACATACTATTATAATTAAAATATTTTTTGAGTTAAAACTTATTTGTTACATGAATATATATATATATATATATATATATATATATATATATATATATATATATATATATATATATATATATATAACATTATTCAATAAAAATATATATTCATTCATTATATTCATCATATATATATTATATATGATGAATATAATGAATGAATATATATTTATATTGAATAATGTTATATATATATATAAATAAAGGACGAACACAGGAGAGGTGGGGAGGGCAGAATTGATCAGATCACAAGCGCCAAAACATTTCCTTGACCGGGACTTGAACACCGGATCTTTCGACTAGCCGGGCCGATACCCTTATCACTTGAGCTATCGAGGAAACGTAATTTACGCTGCGATCTTTTAAAGCAAGTTAGTGCCCCGATTCTTGGACCAGGAGATGGCGTTAAGTGTGAGATGTGAGTGTTCTTTTATGTACTTTTTAATTATATTTTTGTGTTCTATTGTGCCGTCCAAGTTTTAGATTGCTCTCAAGAGTGCTTATACATAAATATACATCTACATTACATCACTGATATCTTGTATATTAATTTGGGTCGCGTTAACCCAGGGGTAGAGCGTTGGACTGACCTGAGGGCTCAGGTTGAATTCCCAGGCAAGCCTCTCTGGGCACTTGTAGCTTCATCCATGCTGTGTTATTTTTCGGATACCCGATATTCCTGAGAAACCATAAACGGCACAGGGAAATAAACTGGCTTCCCCACCCTGATGTGTGAATTTAACACGCTGTTCGGTTCAGCACTGAGTGAACTCTATCATCACCTAGCAAACCGACCTTCGGATTTATTAGGTTATAGTACGAGGCGTGTTCATAAAGTAAGACCCGTTTGGTCACAGGAAAAAATATACTCATATAAAGCAGATTTTATTGGCACTTTTAGTTAGCTACAAACCTACTTCACTTATCTACAAAATTGCCGTTCACTTCTAAGCATTTTTCGTACCGCTGCACCAGCTTCTTTAACCCCTCTGCATAGAAACTCGCCACCTGAGGGTTGAACCAATCGACAACGCCATTCTTGAGTTCCTTTTCGGTTTCGAAACGTTGTCCACCGTACCACTGTTTCAAGTGCAAGAAGAGGAAGTAGTCGCTGGGTGTAAGGTCAGGACTGTACGGTGGGTAGTTTAAAGAGTTCCCAACGACCCAAAAACTCTCGTCCACTGGACATTCTTTGCTCTTTGTGGTGGTCGGTGAGCATTTTCGGTACCCACCTTGCACGCAATGTATGGTATCCGAGGTTTTCCGTAACAATATTGTAGACAGTAGTGCATCCAAGTTGAGGAAATTGTTCAGCCAGGCCATTAATTGTCGATCGACGATCACATCGCAGTTTTTGTTCCACTTGCGAAACAATTTCATCGGTAAGAATACTGGGCCTACCACTTCGCTCTTCGTCATGGACATTTGTTCGTCCATTTTTAAAATCACAGCACCATTGTCTAACCTTCCCTTCACTCATAACTGTAGATTTATAAACTAGGCATAATTCCCGATGAATTTCAGCAGCCGAAAATCCTTTTGCATACAAGAATCGTATGACAGAACGCACTTCACAGCTGGCGGGATCAAGGATTGTCGCGGACATTGTTATTTGCATGCACGGACAAGCAAACGACTTCTGATACAAAACAAATGCTGCTATAGCTTCTCAATGAATCAGTAGATGGCGCTGCAGGAGCAAAACTGTGATGCGCTAATATTTAAATATAAGCAAACGGTACTTACTTTAAGAATACGCCTCGAAGTTGGATCGTCATGGTTCTCATATATATATATATATATATATATATATATATATATATATATATATATATATATATATATATATATATATATATATATATATATATATATATATATATATATCTCGATGATGCGGAAGTACTCACGAGAGCAATATAACTTTTGGACGGCACAATAGAACACAGAATAAAACAGATAACACGTTTTCTTAATCACGTAGCTTTCGGCCTACTCCGAGGCCTTCTTCAGGTCAGACTGAAGGTTCATGATAATCTATTAATATATAACCATAAACACAGTAATCAACCCGAAGGTCGGTTTAGTAGGTGATGGTAGAGCTCACCCGTGTACCAAGCCCGACGGCGTGTGAATAATCACACATCAGGGTAGGGGGGCCAGTTCCTTTCCCTGTGCCGGTTATGGTTTCCCAGGAAGACCTGGTACCCGAAAAATCAACTAGCTTGGGTGGAGCTGCAGGTGCCCAGAGTGCCTTGCCCGGGAATCGAACCCGGGACTCTCCGGTCAGTAGTCCAACACTCTACCCACTAGACCACTGCGACCCGCTATCTATTAATATATGTGACGTAGTAAATTATGGTGAAATGTTTTGTTCTTAATGCTTCTCAATGTGACCTAGGTTTGACGTAATTTTATTTCTAACTTGTCAAAACGAGAACAGCTGGTGATAATTGAATTTCCTTGGAATCTTTCATTGATAAAAAAATCGCATATAACGCATTATTTTCCATAATTCATTCTCTAGAATAATTTTTCTAATGCAGTAAATAGCTTAGTGCGATTAGTATTTATCTTAAACATAAAATACTATACATAAAATATACATACATAAAATATACACCATGATTAATATTAGTTAAGGATAATATTTTACTTTTTTAGTCTCTACCCTGAAATATAGTATATGGGTCAACCTTGAACATATTTAGCTGCGCAAAGACTAAGAAACCCATGACAACATAATATCTTCAGCTTCATACGCTGATGATAAATATTCCGCCTTATTTTATAGACGGGAACGAATTACCATAAAAGGGATCAAAAAGCATCCATCCCATCGGCCGGCCCTTACTCCCCGTGGGTGGTGAACGGTTCGAATTTTCCGGAAAAGGGGTAAGAGGGTGAGGAAGAGGGTGTATTCGGGCCGCGGGTTTGTGTGCTTGTATATAAGTAGCACCGCCTACTCCTTCCATCTCTCGTGTTTCGAATACGACGGCTCACTGAAATACTATGGGAAACTGGGAGAGAATGCAAGACGGGTTCGGCCGGGGAGGGAAGAAGGTTAGAGGAGGCGAGAACGAATGTACATATAGGATGGGGAAAATCATCTGAATTGATCCAAAAGGGAATGGTGGGTCGAGGGTTAGGGAGGAGGTGGGTTATGGACGGGAGGGAGGAAGGCAGGCATACCATCACTCAGAGTGCACCCAACTGTGGACATGTGTGTGTGTGTGTACTCGCATGTGTGGGCGATGTCTACGTGTGTGTGAGGGAGGGCTCGCTGGCGGGCGTGCATGATTTACGGACGTGAGCAAAATGAACACGGCCTCGGCGCCGCCTTCCACTTGGTTTCCTTCCAGGGGAGGAGGGAGGGACGGCGGCGTCGGCGAGCGTGTGTGAGGAAAGGGGCGGATGGAATCAAGGTCCGGCGGCTGCACTCGGGGAGTCATTTCTCCGAGGCGTCGGATTATGAAGAGGGGAGCGTGTGGGAGTGGGGGGGAGGACGCATTCACCCCATCCCTGTGGTGGAGCTACCCCTGTCAGGGGAGTGTACGGCAGGGCGAAGGAGTTGGGGGGGAGTGTAGGGTGGTGGTTTTAGGTGTGTGTTGCGAGAGGGAAGGGCGGGATGAAGACAGTAGACATCAGGGAAGCTTGAGTCTGATTAGATCCGGTTCGTCTACGAGGAATCCGTAATATCCTTCGAGGAAGGAACAGTTGCCTTCCTTACGGTGCCTTGAATACCTCGGGGCGAATGCGGAAGAGGAATGCCATGCTGTGGTGGTGGTACCATCCCCCTTTCGCTCATCCGGCCGCTCCCAATTTCCACTCCCGAAACCCCTGAGGTGTGCTTCCCCTACGTCATTCTTTGGCCGCGGCACAAGATGCCATCCTCGGTTGCCTTGTTAACAATTATGAGAGAGGGTTCTCGCTGGAGTGCGGGGCGTCGAGAAGTATTCCTCGGAAAGACCGTGGCGCATGTTCGAAGCGGCGTGAGGCTCTCTCTCGGGCGAATCATGGTTGGCTGTGTCCATGTCATGGCGACCTCTATTTTTGGCGGCAATTGGTAAGGATGGAGGCCAAGTTATCCGCTACAATGTATATTAAGCCGTACCGACGTCGTCGAGTTAGTTATGACAATTTGAGACCCTATATATTTTCTACCATTTTGCAATACTTCCAACTACAGGACAAAAACCATTTAGCCTCACAGTGCAATGGACGAAATGCATGATGGCTTGCTCTTCCAAAACAAGACTAGGAAATAATAACCAAGATAACAAATTCCCTAAGATAATGGGTGGAATACAAGAACTACCTAATGCAATATATCCTTCATATAATAACTACCATATTTATTCAGAATCGCTGTTTTCTCAAGACCTTTTAAGTGCAATTTAATTTCCTTTAGAATAAAAAAGTTTTTGCGATTTTGTTAGTTTGAGTGAGGGGTTGAGTTGTACTACTAAATAAATTAATATGAAATGTGGAATTAGAAAATTCGTTAACTTTGCCAAAAGGTATCTGGACCCTGAAGACCTACTTACTGTACATTAATCATAAGAGAAATGAGAGATTGAGGGGTATTTATGCAACTTTGCATTTGCATAATAAAAGTACTTCTCTTCATCCATATATTGTAGTCTCTTCTATCAATTGTTCTTTAGTCTATAATGTTTAGAGATTTTAATCGATATATGTATCCACAGATTTCCTTTGATTTTACTGCTCCAATATTTTTCTCTGCTATGATCTTACGATAATCTGTTATGCTAAACTTAAAGTAGTCCTATACCCCCCTGCTCCAGTAATACCAAGCCATTTTAAATTGACTGACATACATATTTAATCATTACTATCAGGATAAATCATCACTCTTCTTGCTCTATGCCATGCACAATAATCCTCATTACACTGTAAGACGCTCCTTTAGACGCATCAGTTTTCCCCCTATTTCCGACGCACTTTTGGTATCTTAAGATATAATATTCGTTAGTTGTTAAGTTTGTGTTTAGTAAAGTAGCGATCATCTAATCTTCACATGAATTATCATTTATTCATGCATATACTGAAAACAAAGACAGTTTCTTAAACAACATCATCCAATGTTTTATTGACATAATTTGAAGATTATTTTACTTATAAAAAGGTCCTGATGGGCGGCTTTGTGGAGTGAGTATGTCTTCATCCAGCATCATTTGAATTTATTTCTGATGCCCTTCAAAAATCAGTAAAAATATCTACATAGTCTACATATCAGCTGGGGGCACTTTTTTTAAGCAGCACAAAATCTTTAAAAATTATATTTATACAAAAGTTTCATACTTTTTATTAATAAATAATCTACAAATAATAGTGGATACTGCTTCCTTGTCCCATGCCATAACATGTGGTATGATTAAAGGGAGGAAAACGGAATATTATCACTCAGCTAATTAATTTTGTAATAAAATGTGAAGGCTGACGCACGCATTTTCCTTCGGTAGCATAGGTCGCTCTCAAAAAATTTCCATGAGTAAGCTAAGTAACAAACACACCTTATGGGATTCATTTAAAAATCGATTACCTTGTCCGGACCCTTAGTTTTCATGAACATAAAAAATACATAACGTTTCGTCAGCATTTATGGAATGCAATCAAAGCAAAATGCAGATGTAACATCAATTATGTTTTTAAGGCACATCTCCAGAGCTAAAATTTCAGGAGGGTGCTTTCATGTGTTCCATGGCGACCTTACTGCATGACAAAGACCTCTTAAATGTGCGTGCGTACGCATGGAGCACCATCTGTTAGAGTCGGTTTTTTTAAGATTGCGAAGGGAATTGCTGAGCGGAGAGCTAATTCCAATCGTTTCAAAAGCACAAGGATTCATTGTATCGATTCCCGGGCTGTTTTATCCTAAAGGATAAAACAGCCCGGGAATCTAAAGGATAAAACATTTTACAGCGCAGAGGAGGGTTTATCTGTCACCAAATGTAATAGATGTTTCCTACCAATAAACGTATTGTGTTTTTAACGAAGCCCTTAATAAACAAACACTGTCCCTGTCAGAAATGTTCTAGAGAATAAATTAGTCGAGTGAGATTCTTGAACCCGTGAACCGAATTCACGTATGCATATTCGAATGTAGCTAATGTTACGGGAGAAGCAAAAGGTAAAACAACCGGATATCCTTGAAGCCGTAAAATGGCGGAATTACAAAAAAATATTATTACTTTATCCTTGTAATTAGTGGGAACTATTGAAGAATGATCAACTGATTTTGCCAACACTTACTTTACAGTTTAATAAAACTGGCAATTGGACACTATTTTCTTCTTCACCTGCTTAAAGATAATGCATATTTTATTTAAATTCTTGACTTATTATATGCGTGCGTGTTAGTAATTACTTATGTAATTGAAGAAATCTTATCCGGCATTCACTCAATGGCGCTCACAGAGAAAAGGGACATTTAAAATGTCGCTGAAGTTTCCACATTTTTATCTAATATTTGTTTCATCCGTAGGGAATAATATTCGTCGGCAGTACAAATATATTTTCTCATCTAACGTCTTGAGTAAAAGTGGAGTAATTTCTCATTCATTGAAGGGAATGAAAATTCGGAAGTTCCCTTGAGAGCTGATGCAAATATCCGGTAGTTCAATAATAAATCCCCCAAAAATAAAGGAATTGTTTCTTTCCGTGCATCTTTTGTCTCATTAGGTCACGAGTTTGCACAAACTTCTCTGTACACGTTTGGAAAGGGGTTTATGTCGAGAAATCCAAGCTTGGAAGCAGCATCCTCGCCATGTTCGTCCTCCTCTCCCAAGCTCTGCTTGTAGAAGGAAACATCGCTACACGGCAGCTGATAGGCATTGGCGACGCTGTCCCATTCATTCCCATTTCCCCACAGACTCTCTCCCGGTCTCCGGATCTCCCTCGCGGCAACGCGAAAACGTCCCAGCTTTCCGGCGAAGCCACGCCAAGGAGGAGAATCTCTCCGCGGTCTCACCCCACTACCCGCCGCCTCCGCGCGTCCCAAACACGGTCCCATTCTCTTCCTCACTCCACTCCTCCCCCAATGCCATCTGCGCTCTTTCGTCTCATTTCCAGGGAGGGGACATCTGCCCCGAGGTTCGTCGTATTCCTCCGTCGGAGGTCCAGCACCCGCAGCCGCCCGCTATCGCCTCTGTGCCCGATCTCATTCCCTCCCTCCGTCTCTCTTACTTCTTCTCCTCCACCCCCACACCCACCCCTTCGCTCTTCTGCACCCACGCCCCTAGTAGAATTTTATTCCCGCTAATCCCTTGGCACACCCACTTCCCGCGGCACCTCTTTTTAATCCCATCCTGCCTCCCTTACTGCACGGCGGGAGAAAGACAGGAGGACCCTCCGTCGACATCGCTTCGTTCGCAGAAGCGTGTGTGCTCGCGTGTGCTTCCACGGGCAGGAGCGATCCCCATTAAAATTAATTAGAGTGAAATTCTACCCTCTTGTTCCCAAAGTTTTGCTCTCACATCTTCTTCCGAAGGAGATATGGCACTTAATGGGGGAATAAGGAGGGCTTTTGTGACTCTAATTTTAGAGCATTTTAACTTGACTCTGGCAGGCAAAGCTGGCTCGCTTTACGTATCTCACAATGTTCCATAAGCCGCGCGAGAACGGGAGTGAAGAGGACATAAAAATTTGCAATATTACCAGGTTTCAAAAGAAATTTGCACTTATTTTTATTATGTCCCTGTGAAAGTCAGAGTCCCAGTCGGTAAAAAATAATTAATTATGTATAATACGTGGATATAATACTTAACAGAATTAATTATATTTGTTTATAAGACATTTCAAATATACTTCTCAAAGTTAACGCACTTATTGTAAAGATGTAATACATTTATAAATAGAAAATACTGTAATATTATGAGACTTATGATGGAATAATGTTATCATAACCTATGTAAAAGACAATATTTATAATTGAAAGCCTAACTTCTGATCAAGTCTTACGGTACTGAACTGCGATTAGTTCGGCTAACGTAAGATATTATTAATTTCAAATGTTCTAAATTTTCCTGTCAAAATGTAAATAGCAGAAATGTCTTCTTTTACAACATCTAGCATTATTTGCAGTTTATAAATTGATCATGATGGCTTATATAAAATTATAAAATTAATAATCAATAAAAATAAATCAACTAAATTTCTTCTAGAGCAATAAAGGAAATCCTGCCAGTGACGAAAGTGAGTGGGATTGTTGTAGGCATGACTTTGATAAAACGAAAACTCTTTGTGTAATTCTACTGCTATAATAAATGAGATAAATATTTAGGCAAAAGTACTACATACTTCACTAACCTAGTACTCATGTGTTTGGCTCATCTCCTTAGCTTAGAGAATTATTTATTTTGATAATACCGTTTACCTTGTGAAAAATGTATTTTTGACTATTGATAGTTATAAAAAGTAATTTGGTACCGGTGATTAGCCTACGATCGTAGAAACTAACCTCATCGGAGACAACATATTAGAACATATAACAAGTAAGAAAAAAAATCTTTATTTGTATTTGTTCCATTTGATGACTTAATACTGATACTAAATTTTCTTTCTTTTTAAGAACTACCACTATTTCCTATCGTACTGCACATAAGATGGGAAGTAATGATGGGAAGAACTATACCTAGCGGAGGAATACGGGAAACTACGGTGTAACAGTGATAGTGGTGAAGCAGACCTTTAAGATATCTTACATTAATTTAAATTTGATATGTGTATTCCATAAAAGTAAAAAAAATCTCGTTTGACGAATAGAAATGAAAATAATGAACATCAAAAGGAACAAGTACTTCCTCAAATGGCTGGATAATTACGTACCTTGTCTATTGCCTTGAAAATGCTGGTTAATATTGGACTTTCATGTATATATATATATATATATATATATATATATATATATATATATATATATATATATATATATATATTTACCTAAAATATGCACGTCATTTTACAGGTAGGCATCACTTTTCATCAAAAAGGGCATTTTGGAACTATTTTGCATTTCTGACTGAGTGGAGTGACAGGTTTAATGAGGGTGAACGATTGAAATAAGAATCAGGGAAAAATCAAATATGAAATGTAAGTACCCAAGAAGTAAGAAGCAAAGAATGAAGAAGTGGTCAAAATATTTAATCAAATACCTTTAAGAGCTTGTTTTTACAGGATATTTAGCAACATATGAAGGAGGAAAGAAATCAGCATGCATCCAATTTTTGTTCAAAGCACAGACGGGGAAGGAGTTTATTTTGTAAATTTTAAGAGAGGAACATTTATTGTAATTTTTCAACCTTAAATTGAAAAATTCGAAGGTTTTTAAGTTTAAACTTGACGAAAATAGACCAATAAGCCAATTGTCCTGTATTTGCATGGATGTAATACATTTTATTAGTAAACTTTTGCTCAACTAGATCAAACATGAAGTGCGCATTTTATGGGTTGTGAAATAATCTGTCAGGTCTAGTAACCAGCAGCCCTGTATAATTGTTCAGCTATAACATGTGACCGCTAATGTGACAGGGATCTGAAGGGCATAACATCGTTAAGGGGAACATCCGTTCCCCGGCACTCTGCGATTCCTCGTCACTGTAGCACCGGAAAATGCACTGCCGAGAAAGGATCATAAATCCCTCAAAAAACCAAAGTGAGATCAAAACAGATGGACGAGAATAAATTAGCAACCCTTGGGATGAGGGAGTGAGGGAATGCGAAGGGAGGGAGGGAGTGGGTGGGGGTTGGATGTTGCCGGCAGAGGGTGGGCGGGAAAGGGAGGGGGGTACGAGCAGGAAACAGCAGTTTTCGTGTGATCCATATCCTTGTGATGGAGACGCATAGCGTGCCATGGAGGTGTCACTAGTGTCACCTGGCGGCCGATGCCATTAGTCAGCGGCACCCTTTCCTTGTCCACTTCCCTCTCCTTCATGCCCTCCCAACCCACCTTTCAAAAAATCTCGCAGCTTACAACGCTCCTATTTCACGACCATTTCCTTTAAGTCCATCTCCCCCCTAGATCTCATATCTACCTCCTTCCACAACCCATCCCGTTTCTCGCCATCCATCGTCACGCTCATTCAAACTCTTTTCTTTGTTTTTACGATTCGGATCGTGTTTCGGCCCGTCATTCTGCCGAGGTGGCTCTTCCGGTAAAGCAAAACGGACGGTGGAGCTTATAACATCCATATAACTTCATGCATCGGCATCCATGCCACTATTTCCAAACCACAGTTACCATAAATGTTTGTGACACGAGGTTTTGAGGTTAATATTTACGCTCTAACTGTAGTTACACGTGACATGACAGGAGATAATAATAACTTTCCTCAAATAGTTGTGGCACTTTTGTTTTTTTGTGATAAGGGAATGTGTACAATAAAGAGTAGTCAAATCACTAAACAATAGAATTATTTTCTATTATTCTTCCCTTCAGTTCTTCTCCTCCGACATACAACACGATCCTAATATGAGGGTTGCCATTTATATTTTGAGCCTTGACAACTCTAAGTGCTTTAGACGCCATCTTACGTTTCCTTCTGAAAGTTCGACCCTTTTAATGCTTACTTTCTTCAGTAAATTTTGTCGTTTAATTATAACTTGCATTCTTTACAGTGACTCGAAATATTTTTCTCAGAGAAAAAAACGGAGTTAACTCGTGAACACTTTCGTGCGATGATATTTTAAAACTTTCGACGTGGATTATCAAGACAGGAGTGCATTGATCAACTTAATTCCACTTGGCAATAAAGTCCCATCCTTTGCCACTGTGAGACGCTGGTATCACGAGTTCCATCATGGCTGCCGTTTGCTCAGAGACGAAAGTCGTCCAAAATCAGTTGTGGTAATAAACATTGATGTTGTGCAAGAACTAGTTAAGGAAGTGCGTCATGTGAATTTTCGTGAGATTGAGGCATCCTTGGGGATTTGTATGATGAGTGTCGTAGTATTCGCGGCGTTACGATTTTAATCGAGTTCTCTATCCCTTTCTTTTTCCAATTATTAGTGTAATACAGCGATATTTAAAACTCAGGCTTTTTCCATAATTTTATCCGGGTGATTTAACACCCCTGTATAGTTTTTGAATAACTAAAGATCTTTCTTGTGTTAAAATAAAAAATTGGGTGTTCTTAATTTCTTTATTTTTTTCGTAAGATTACAATTTTCCCCTCAAAGCTAGCAGAACTGGTTTGATGTTTTGAAGCTCTCGTCTCGAACCCTCACCATTTCAGAAGATCTCCCCAGCACTTTGAACCAAACACATTCTTAACCTCTATTTCTCTCGTCACCACACCTGCAACGGTAAGCGTACACTTATCCCACGTAAACAGCTTGTCCCTCTTCGTTAAATTAATTTAATTCTAATTTTATGTCAATTATAATGTCAATGTCTCGACCCTGTCGGGGTTCATTTTGATATTGGAGCAATTAGTGTTAATATAGTAATAATCCGCAGAATGCATTAAAGGAGCCCAGAAGAAATATCAGCATTCGAGAATGTACTACGTGAATATATTCTATAAATTGTTAAATCTGAAGATCTATGTGTATTTTGATATGTGTAGCAACTTCCTCAATCATTGATCATCTTAAAGAAAATAAAATAGTTTTTGATTTTATCAATATCCTTAAGTATTTTCTGATGAAAATTTAAAACCAGCGGCCATGGCGAATGCCCAATGAATGAAACGAGAGGAATGAAATGTGAGTAAGGGATAATTTAGTGAGACATCTATAACAAAACTTAAACCTCATATTTTTTAGGCAAATTTCGTATGTAATTAGATACCCAGATTTGAAATTCATTTACTCACAGATTTTTGGATACGAAAATGCTGCTCTATCACATATTTGATGTGCATACGTTCCAGGACAGGAAGTTTGTATGTTCAAATTATATATGCATTAATATACACACATTTCGGAGCAACCGAGAATAGATGATGTTATTCTGCCCGTGACGAAAAGAATCAGAAGCCATGTTTCGAGCAGATTTCCAGGAAGAGAAAGGGAGAAAGAGAAGAGGACGGATGGGAGAGTAGTGGATGCGGACGGCGTCCTCGAGAGTCCATTATTCTTCTTCGCCGTTCGACTTGGGGATCAACAGGAATTGATGGATCACTTTACTCAAGATGACCGGCCACGTCGCTTGAATGTAGATAAGATGATAGCTCCGGAGGAAGTGATGGGCCAACACGAAGGCTTCACGCCGCCTAGCTCCACACCACGGATCCACTTGATCGACTAACAAATCGTTGAAATACTTTGAAAAAATGACCAACATGCAGTAAAGAAAAGATATTTCTAATATTTTTAATTATGACCCTGCTGAAAAACTCTAACAAATTCAATCTAGACACACACAGAAAAACTCCATTTCTTTTCTAGTTATTTTATTAAATGAATTATTTATACTGGTCACCCATAACTTTAATGAAAATATTTTCCTTATGATATATGCTTCGCATCAATTACTGATTACAATTTCACACACTCTTTTTTAATGTTTCTCTAGGACATTACTTATAGGTAATAGTGATAATTAATTTCAGAATTTAATGAAAATCCATATATACAAGGGTCCTCTGAAAAGTTTCCGACCTAACAAAGATGAAGACATTTTTTCTGAAAATTTTGGGGTCGGAAACATTTCATACCACCCACGTATATATATACTATATATATAGAGAGAGAAATATATATAGAAATATATATATATATATATGTATACATACACACATACTTGTATATATATTTATATATACAGGGTGCGACGACATAACTTCCTTTTTTAAAGGGGTTTTGCTGTATAAAAAGGAAGTCATGTAGCCGCACCCTGCATAAATGATTCACAGTAGTCCTGGGGTAGAGCGTTGGACTACTGACCGTTGGGCCCGAGCTCCCGGACAAGCCTCTCTGGGCACCCTCAGCTTCACCCAACCTTTTTACTTTTCCTGGTACCAGATATTTCTGGGAAACCATAGCCGACATCATAAATAGAACCGGCCCCCCTACCCTGATGTGTTTCATTTCACACGCCGTCGGGCATATATCGTATGCATCTGAGAAATCGTATATATCTGAGATATATTATATAGATCACACTGACGTTCGTGATCCTCTTGCCCTTAGGACGGTGCTTAATTTGGTTGTGTCCTCCCAATTTTAGAATACTGTTTACCAGTCTGGTCGACCGCCTCCCCAACTACTTTAGAGTTACTCAACATACCTCTTTATTTCTTTATTGCTATTTCCCGTTGTCGCATCTATTCCCTCAAAAATAAAACCCGGGACTTTATTCTCTCATCCCTTGGCATTTCCCCTCTCCACCGTCGTCGATTACCATGTGATATGAAATTCTTACATAGTGTCTTCAACGGAACTCTCCGTATCAACGACCTTCTTCCTCTATTCTCAATTCGTGTTCCCCTCGGCCAACACGTAACTTGAGTCTGATGCAGATTCCAAATTTCCGTCTCTCGGTCTCTCAACGTTCCCTATTCCATCGACTTCCCGCTACATTTAATTCCCTGAGCATCCAGTATCCTTCCCTGGACCTCTCTTCCTCCCTCTACGCTTTAACCTCCTTCCTTAAACGCCAGATCGTAGTAACTTAGCTCTTTCTGGTTGCATATATGCTCTCCTGCCTTCTTATATCTGTTCTTGACGTTATTTGTTAACTTTTCATTATTTTTGATTGATATCACTCCTACTTTTTCTTAGTGTATATAATATGTCAGCCAATGTAAAAGCCTTTGCGCCGTTTTTGGATTCTTTGCTTTGTTAAATATCAAAGAATTAGCAAATCTTTTAGTTGATAATTTGAATGGAAGATCTTTTCATTTTTTAAATAAGGAAAATTTTGGAAAGATTTAATTTAAGTTAAAAGTTTACGCTAAATGGGGCTGATAAATTTAACTTAATTTTACCTGCAATGTATTAACTTCTCTAACCAATTAAAACAAATAAATAGTTTAAAAAACTACTTAACCTTAAACAACTAATCCCATTTAATCTACCCGTTCTGATTTCAGTGTTTTTCATTCACTCTCTGAGCGATATTGCACGAAATATTGGCGAACTTGAAAACTCTCCCAAGTGGCCGTTCCCCTGTAGAATAACACCTTCTAATCCGTGCCGTGCAGAGTCCCAATGGCTCAGACCACTGCGCTCTCATCGCTTCTTTCTCCGTTGTGATATTTTTGTACTAGATACGCGAGGCAAAATGATAATGATTTAAAAACCTCGATTTAATGGGTCATTTAAGTAGAACACATGAGTTCTGTAACTGCGATACATTTTACAACTCGAAGCTTCACAATATGGACTACAGCTTGAAATTCGTTAACTTATCTCTTTATTACAGCGGTTTAATAAATGATTAATTTTTTGAATGTATTTTTAGAACCTAACTTTTAGAAGATGAGTAAGGTAGAAAAAGCTGCCGAAATTATGAGACGGATTTATTTGAACCATATCCTTTATTTCAGTTCAAATAGGCATGTTTTAAATAAAAAAATAAACAAGAGACAGTTTTAAAATTAAAATACCGCGTTAATAAAAGCCGAAAGTACTCGTACATCGTAATGCCTAAAATTACAAAGCTAGAAAAAATCCATAAATTATTTTTGTGGCATATTATACCTTAAATTTTCTGTACAAGAATTGCGTGGTATTTAGTATAATAACCGGAAGTAATTTACAATTAACTATAAGATCTTTTTTACATGATTAGATAAAGGAATTTTAGCACAGAAATTACAATGGAGACAATCAAGCAGTTAGCGTCATTGCTGCACACAATTCGTGCGACATTTGAATGAGTAGTAAAACTTTATTTTTATTTTTAATAAATATTGTTTAATTTCATTTATTTATTTATTTTCCATATCTACGTGTAATATCCCCAATTAAAGTATTCGTAATCTCCTAGGCAATTATTTTGGTTCATCGCCATTTTTCTAAAAAAATATTTAAATGCACTTCTAAAGTTACCAAAAAACTGCAATAAAATACATTTTATGCTTAATTGCATTGCTGTTTAACGTATCAACAAGTATTCTCAAGAATTTTATTCATAATTTTCGACAAAAGTTCAAATTTAATGGGAGAAAATGACGAAAACGTATTTTTGGCGGTACTCATCTCAAAAAATCAACATTAATTATATCACATACATATACACCCTCCTTCGGCTGATATATTTGTGAGCTAATATATTACAAATTATAAATACTTAATTAAGCCCAGTTAAAGTGTGCGAGCATTGAATTCAATGATTTTAGGTGCGACTTTGGGAAAATGCATCGCCACTAACTGAGTTAACTTCGTAAATTTCCACATTGTAATACATTTATTGTGAAAATATATGAAGTTTACTCACTGAATGAATACGAAAGTATTGAAGTGGTTATGAAGTAGACCGATGCTAGAGTATACCCATCTTTCTAAACTAAAAATTAACTACTGAATTGCCAACATACGATCTTCCTAAATTTTATATTGCAAACTAGAAATTGTAAATACTTCGGAGAAATACCCCGCACTTAAAATTCATGCGCACACATATTTGCAACACTTTGCACACTAAATCAATTATACGAGCCGACGGTGAAAGAAGCAATCGGGATGAATCCTTTTTCGGGGGATTCAAGTAAGGGAATGGATTTGGCGGGCCATCTTCAAATAAAATATCACGATTCGCTAGGAAATAAGAAGAACAATTGCCAAAAGTTTCCTCCCGATTGCAAGGTGCTTTCATTCCAGAAGGAACGGATGATGGCTTCGAGGAATCTAGGATTAGTTGGAGAAAAAGTTACGGGTGTGGGGGATTACGTGGGAGAGGAGCTCAGGGGGAGTGGATGAGAGGGAGGACGGACCGGAGGAGTGGGCGGTCCTTGGTGCGTGTGGCCGGAATGTGCTGCTCCGACGAGGGGAGTAAGAAGATTGGGCGGGCTGCGAGAGAGGGGCTCGGGCCAAAGGGATTGACTGGCCGCGGGAAAAGGGAGGTCGGAGCAGGATGAGGAAAGGGATGGACGGAAAGAGGCCCCGAGGCGGAGGGAGCTCGTTGGAATGAAAAAGCTTGACCGGTCGTTACTCGGTTCGTTGGCTCGCAAAATCTCCCAGAGAACTATGGGGAAAAGGAAGGGGGTGGGTGTCCGTGGGTGGGGCAGAGCCGTGCGTGTGTGATTGAGCGTGCGTGCGTGTGCTCACTCGTGTATCGGTGGCGGAGTGCGGGGGGAGGGTGAGAGCAAGCGACGGGTGTGGAGGGAGCAGAAAAGTCCCTCCCCATACGCCTCGCACCTTCACAGCCTCCCTCATTCCCATCCACCCCTCGTCTTCCGAACTAGCGCCTCCTAGTACATCTCACCATCTCTCCACACTCTCTCTCTCCTCGTGTCACTGTTTACATGGCAGTGGACGGACGCTTCTCAACCATTTGTGAGGTCGCCTTTGTCTGGACAGAGGCGAGTAATAAGCTGGTTAAAATGAAGGATAATACAACGATGGGCTCTGTAGCGAAAAAAGCGTCACAATTAAGTTTTGCGTCGAGAATCCAGTGCTGTCCCCCTTCAGCTTTCATAAACCCTGCCCCACTCAAGCGGACTCCCGAGTAGTTTTGAATGGGGTCACGTGATGGCACTTGCCCTCTTGAACGTGAGTTCTTCCCATTCTGCTCCTCTTCATAATGAAAGTGAGCCACTGGGAAATTTGTTGTTCTCGACGGTGTTTACTTAAGTGGGAGAGAAAAACTAGGTTTGCAGCCCACGGGGAAGAAAAAGGGAAATAAAAGAGTTGTGTTCAATGAGATTTAAATAGTTGCAATTAATTTAAAGTTTTCGTACCTTTTTGTTGGGGATGTACAGAGGCAAATCTGGAAAGTTGTATAATTATTCAAACTGATTATTTTAAAATAAATATCAATTGTTGAAATTGAAATAATTACGTTCACTTTTGCTTTTAAAAGAGTTTTTGGCAGAGAATAATAAAGTGCTCTAGAACAACATGTAGCCGATTATATATATATATATATATATATATATATATATATATATATATATATATATATATATATATATATATATATATATATGTATAAACACGCAAATACTTAGATAATAAATATTACACACACAGAAACATAAAAGAAGAATAGTTACAGTAGATATTTACGTTTCGACGGCACGGCCGTCGTCATCAGACGTCATCGTCGTCAGATATATATGTATATATATATATATATATATATATACATACATACTTATCCACGAATCGTTCACCAATAGATTTTGTTACGGACTTTCCCTTGAGCTAGACTAAACTAAGATAAGACGTAATTCACGTGAAACAAAAAATATTGTGGAAAAAAATTTTGAAAAATCCTCAAAAAAATTAGGAACATCAATCATCTCTTGTCAGCTGCGGAAAATTTAATATTTTTTCAACTGGTCATAAAATTTCGCCCTCTGTCTCGGTTTTCCGATATGGAAACGGAAAATTCACCGAATCCTGCCTAGCGTGTTGTCACGCGCGGTCGCACATTTTTCTTACTGCATAAAATCCCCTTTGCTTCACAGATTTTGGACCGCGTTCATCAGGATATTTTTTTTTCTGGGCGAAGAGAAAAGAAAAATACAAGCGTGCGAGTGTCCCAGTCAGGCACTGGGCGATCCGCGCAGGGCAGGGCTTATTTGCAAACATTCGAAATCGATGAGGGGATGAGGGAGGAGGGAAAGAGGGTGTGGATGTATGTTCTGGCGATCGCATGGTGGAAAGATGTTACCGCGTCGAGTCCGGCAGGCCTCTCGTCGGATTTAACCCTCCCGTGATACGAGCAACGACGAGGGCGGCAGGAGTGGTGAGGGAAAGGGGTTGAAAGAGGGGATACGGGGAGTAAAGTGAGACAGGGATGAAAGCAGAGAGAGAAGATGACTTAACATGTGGGACCCAGGGCACTAAAGGAGTGAGTGCATGTGTGTGCAAATGGTGATGATTCCGCATCAACTGGCGCGTGTGTGTGTGTTCATGAATGCTCTCATGCACTCCCCCCTCCCAGCAAGCTCAAAGGTATGAGTGAAAGGTTGGCTTCTAACGTGATACGACCTCAAAATGCCGATAAAACTGGTGACAGTGTTGAAGAGTTCACGACTTCTGGGCCAAGTTTTATTCCATCCATCCCTGTGAAGAATGGAAGTGCGCATGAGGTCATAAATAAATCGAGAAGGGTTTATAAAAGATAAGAACGTACGGAGGAGATAGAGAAGAGATGGAAGGTGTTGGGTACGCTCAAGGTCTCTCCAGAACGTAGACAGTGTTTCTAAGGTGTCCCGAGGGAGAAAATGGAAAGAGGGCGTGGAGAGGGCGAAAAAGGGAAGGAGAAGGGAGAGAGAGGCGACTTTGACACAACTGTCAGTCGGGAAATTTTTCTACCACGCTCGAATCATCGAAGAGGGGGTTTCTGGCCGGATCCGTTCCGAGGGCGTGGGAGGATCTCGAGAGTAGGGGCACAGGGCGGGGACGGGGTCGCGACAGGGTGAATCTTAGGAGAAAGACTGTGGGAAGGGGGAGGGGAACCGATACCGTTGTATTTGAGTGTATGTATACGTGTGAGGTTCGGACGGGTGATGGCCCATAACGACAAGGCTTGCGCAATTCCCTTTACGACGACATATGAAAGGTAACACCTCCTTTCAAATGCCATTATATGGCTTCCCGAGGAAGTTACACGTGAAATGGATGGCTGAGCAAGATCGAGGGACGGCGGTTTAAGTGAAGGGAGGATAAAGTTGTCGATGATCATAAAATTGTATGATGCGTTTTGCTTGATGTCATGAATTTTGTCGTGGAACTAATTATTTATTATGCTTATAAACATGGTTGAAACCATGGTTATATATGACTTATATATGACAAATTTGGATCCTTCATTGTCAATATGCTAGGGGTTCCCTATATATAGGAGCTTATTTAGTTCTTTGCAAAGTACAGTCAATTCACCTGCACATTATGAACACCTGAAATAGCTTTTAAGATCGTCTCCGCTGGAAATAGAACTCAGCTCTCCTCACTTTCCCCCACGCATATCTTTACTCTTTTCCTGAAACGTTTACATTAATATGTAACCAGCAGTGTCACAGTTTCATGGCAAAATGACATTTAGGAACTCCTAAAAACTTTATTAAGAGGAATATAAAGAAAAGACGAACAAATTTGTGATTACCAATGCCTGAAAATAAGAAATAATGAAAGAAAATAAGAAATATGCGTAATTAACTGCCTAAAAATGGAACAGAGTAACGATTCCTAATCTTATTACAGGTAAAATTTGCTGGTGTGAAATTTTAACGAACAAAATACCACTTGAACCTAAATTTTCTCTTAAAGGTCAGTGAGATAGAAACGGTGAAATTCATCTGATGCTATAACCTTCAGCGGGGGAAACTCACGCAATAGTTCAGTAGCTTTCAGTGTCACTATTGCATCCTGGAATAACCCATCTTGGTTTTTCTGAGGGTGTCCAAAGACCTCTCCAAGCTCAAAACCTGAAAACCACTGGCTAGTAGTCGAAGTAGGCTAGTAGAGAAGTCCACTGCGTCTCGTGCGTTGCGGCGTAGGTTTAACGCCTGAAGGTTATGCAATATTACTGACACAATTGATGTGCAAATTGCGTTTTTCAAGGATACTATGTTAATATCCTGCGAATTTGCTCAAGTAATATTACACCGCTATTGGCTTGTTGAAGCAAATAATATAGCTTCAAGGTTTTTTGTAACTCAACTTAAAACATTTACATCTAATAAATACAAAGAGGAAATTAGATGCTTCAGCTTTGGCAGTTCTTTAAAATTTAGGTGGAATATTCCTAATTAGGAAGAGAAGGTAGACATAAAGGATAGGGTATGCTTGTTTACAGAAATTCTGATGAGAAACAATATGAATGAGAGGCCGTAAAATTTCCGAAATTATTTTCATCAAAAACGCAAAGTTTGACTGTAGTTTCAATACTTCAGATGCAAAGTAGTATTTGAAATAAGGAATGAGGCGAGTCAGGTGAATACATTATCATTTGATATTACCAAAGAGGGGTTCATCCTTTTGGTACGAACAATTTCAGAATTTAAAATATTGGGCTGAATTAGTTGCTGCAATAAATTTTACCCACTGGCCATACGAATAAAATAAAACATTTTTAAGAAGGTCACTAAGACTGGATACTAATGGTGGTAATTACAGTCCTTATAATAATTTCGTGGGCTGTTTGTAAATTGGCTTGTATGTAGTTGTAACTGATGTCAATGTAGTGTGTAAATCTATACCTACTGAAAGAAAATATTTCTGAAATAGAGAATCAACTGTTCCATGAGAGGTTTATTCAAGAAATCTGTCACTTGTATTTTATTATACCTACAGGGTCGCATCCTTAAGTGGTAAAACTGATTTTCTCTAGCGCGAACGGAGCGGTGGAGGGGGATCTGTCTGGCATGGTAAGATGGAGGGGGCTCTTAGCAACAGATCGACACCAACCTCAGTTGTTTGCGGGCTGTCATTGAGTGAGGACACCGTTTTTAGTGAAGCAAGGTTTTTGTCCGATTCGAAAAACAAAATGAATCTGAATTTAGAGCAACGTTATTCCGTGAAGTTTTGTACGAAACTAGGGAAGACGGCAACTGAGGCCCTCGATATGATCAAGCAGGCTTATGGGGACACTTCCTAAAGCCGTTCTACAGTGGCACAAGTTGTTTAAAGAGGGCAGGGAGCTCGTTGAAGACGACCATCGCTCCGGACGGCCGTCGACGGCAAGAACCGACACGAATGGGGACTGAGTGAGGACACTGCTGAACACAGACCGACGCTTAACCAGTGAAGAAATTGCAGACCAGTTGGGTCTGTCTGCATCCAACGTCCAACGCATTATTTCACAGGATTTGGCCATGCGCAAGGTGTGTGCCAAGATGGTGCTGAAAATTCGTGCCATGGCGCGCTCGTCGTCAGACAGCTCCTGGCCAAATACGGCGTTGCCACGTTGCCGCACCCGCCCTATTCTCCCGATCTAGCACCACCGATTCTTCTTCTTCCACCTGATGAAAGACAGCTCAAGGGATGATGTTTTGACTCGGCTTGACTTGGCTTCGACGAGGGTCATCAACGGCATCCCCAAAGAAAATTTCCAGCGGGCGTACGGGGAATGGGTGCAACGTAATACTAAGTGTGTAGCAGCACAAGAAGCATACTTTGAAGATTATTAAGTCGATGTAAGTATATCGTCAATAAAATTCTTGTAAAAAATCAGTCCTACCAGTTTTGGGTGTAACCCTGTACATCTTCTGTATGTTTATCAGTCTGGTCAGGTCCGTGTGATGGATGGAGAGTCGGAATGGTCAGCACAAGTAAAAGGACTGAAGCAGGGGTATTCCTAATCATCTACATCTACATCTACATAAGTACCCTGCGAGCTACCAAAAAGGTGTGTGGCAGGGGGTGTAGCACCATGAGGGAAGGGTAAGGGTTGAGGGGGTTGGGAGTTAGGTGAGGAAAGGTGGGGGGAACCTGTAGGAAAAAAATATATATATACATATATATATGTATATATACACACATACATATACATACATACACACATGTATACACATCCTCGCGAAGTCCCTAACCTGTACGTTAATACTTATTGTAATGAACTAAGTCCTGGGGAATTTCGACTACGAGCATTCTGTTCCCTTATCGTTCTTGGAAAAAATGACATTTTAAACCTGTCAGTCTTGCAGTCTATCTCTCTAGTCTTATATTCGTGATCCCTTCGACCGTAATACATCATCGTGCTTTTCAACTTATAACTAGAAGAAATGGGAAAAGAGGAAATGGATATCTGATTGAAAGCCATTGCGGAATGGACGGTATTATATCAGTTAGGTTTATGAATGATCAAGCTTTAATTACAAAGCCAACAAAGGAATTAGAGTCATTGTTAACGTATTAGAAAATCAGTGTTATTGTTATAGAATGATAATCAATGTAAGTACGAAATGATAATGAGATCTTTGATAACGAGGTATCCTAAGTTAACGCTAAAATTGTAGGGTAGAAACTAGTTAATTAAAATAAAGCTCTTTAAACTAGAACAGAGAAAACAGTGTACGTGAGTTAGATGTGCCTTGGACCAAGATTATCACAGCAGTAAGGAAAAAAAGAAGTGTTTCATATTCATAGACTCTTTCATGCGGAGAGAACTGATGACAGAAGTGTAGGGTAAGGATGCTAAGGAAAGTCTCGTCAAAACTATGAAATGGAATGCGTTTTTGTATGACGCGGACACATGGAATTTGAAGCAATATTATCTACTTACACTGAAGAATTTCGATTATTGTTGTGATGTAGGATGAAATAGGTTTAATGAATAGAAAGGAAAACAAACGAGGAAGCGTGGTATGGGAAAGGAGAAGAGGGGATTGTTGGGAGAAATCCAATGCTAAATATTATTTGTAAAATGTATGAAATACTACACCGTAACGCAAAATTGCCATTTTTTGGATAAAGCATTTTATTTAAAAATCCTACTCGCTGAACGCTGAAATCCGTAAGTTTTTTGTTAAAAATGGCAACATCTTTGAAAGAGATTTAGAAACGCACAGATATGCATATATTCCTAATATGATAAAATATTTTACACATTAGTTGATTTATTCCGTATTTTTTGGAGAGAGTTAATAGATCGACATAATAATACTCTCTGGTTGGCATCATGTCTAGATGATATTAAGTTTAATTACAAGAGTCGTATCGTATTCATATTTAAATGGACAATAATGAATAACACAAAATAAAAATATTTTGTAATAAATTTATTTTGTAATACTTAAAGTAAAAAAAACACTGTCAGATAAATCAGTGAGATAAAGTATCAGTATTATACTATATGAAGTTCCATTTCAATTTAAAATTGGTTCTCTTGGATAATTTTATTTTGTAATCCATTTATCAGTTTAGTTCAGGCAAACGATATTCAAATGGACGATGAAAAACCCTGACTTTTAAATTAAGATCCAGCAATTCAGCTTCACCAAAGCTATATTATTTAATTAATATTAAATATTCCAGAGAATACTTAGGCTGCGCAAGGGAAGGACATTTTTTCTGCCATCATATGTTTATTTTACACGTTTTTTGGCTTAGCATTCCGTAATTTTTTTCCTTACGTACCACACCAACAATAGATTCTGATTCTTCACCGAAGGGTTTAGATTTGATAAATTAATCGCATCTATTTCATGATATACAGGTATCATTTCGATACAACAGTTCAATTTTAAAAATACTTTTGATTATCGGAATATCAATAGTTAGGATTAAGGATTTCCTAATTATTAAACACTTATTATCAAGCAGTATCTCATAGTGATGATGGAGTTTGTCTCAAGTAGATAGTTAGAAATTGCAAAAGTTGTACCTATAAGCTCATTAATTTTATGAATCACTAATTTTAGGTTACGATCTATAATTGATGCTGATAAGATATACTGCTAAAAGAATAAACAATTAGAAATATTTATAATGATATAATTGTGATAATATTCGCTTAAATTTCTAATCATTCAGATTCGGAATGAAGGTTGAACTTATGTGGAAGGTTTGAATGTGAACGAATAAAAGTTTTGAAGGTGATATTAGGGAAACCTCGCCAATCACTCATTATTACCCTAGAGATTGCAAATTTTCAGAGATTTTTCATTTAAATAACATTCTTTATTCTCTAAATGAAATGTGTCTTCAATTCACAGTTATCATAGTTTTGAAATGGGAGATTGCAAAGAGATGATACATTTCAATTCCTGCAGTTTGAAACGTAAATTAAAAATCTATTGACTGCAATAAATCAATTGCAATCGGAAATAATTGTTATCCAAAATGACATTTGCGTCAACACTCGATTTTTATCGCAGGAATTTCATTTTTTGAAAACATTAAAAAAAATGAAAATTTCACGTGAGTTAAATCTTTGTTAATATCTAATGAAACTGCCTTACTAATTTCTTGGGATCTGCCCTGCGTTAGAAATTTTCATCAATGAAATAGTAAAATAATTATAGTGCCAGTATGAGATGTATCGTAACAAGATGATAAAATTCTTAGAAAATTTACATTTTGTGTAAACTTCACCTGGTAATACCTGGAAATATCCCTTTGATAAATGTAACAACAATTGCATGCATACATCGAAAGCTTGGCTTGCAGGCCGAAAGAAGATTAAACATGGAGCCTCCAGCTAAATAAATTTAAGATTATTGGGTTGGTGGCAGAGATTTTCACGTGGAGAAAATGGCGCACGCCTTCAAGCAGTTCGCCAAGAACGTAAAAGGGGACGAGGAGCAGCCGATGGCCGGCGGCGACACCCGCCAGGTGTTTGAAGGGGATGGAGAAAGTCAAGGATAAGAAGGAGAGTGACTACGAAAGGGAATAGGTTGACGGGAGTAAAGGTTCTGGCATGGAGGATCAGAGGTTTCCTTCCATGATCAGCGCGATCTTCATCTTACCTAGTAACGCATCGCTCTCCTACTCCCCCTTTTCAAACCATTACTTTTCATGGTAAAGTAAATGAGACGTAATCGAGCGCTCTCAGGAGAGGGAGGAAGACTGGACTTCATTTCCTTACCGGGGACCTTGCGGTGGTGGCGGTCCAGCAGCTTTTGAGTTGGTGAGGGCAAAATGGAATGGGGAGCGAGAGAGACACTGGTCAAAAGAAAGAAAAAAGACTTCCGAGTGTATTGTTGAAAGAAAAAGGAAGGAGTGGATACAAGCCCTGTCATAAGAAATATTATCAGACCAAATAATGAGAAGTGGGCGAACATGATATGAACTGGACCAAGCGGAGGGAGGGAATGCGGTCAGAGGGAGAAATGATGGGTTAGTTCTGCATGCAATTGGTGCAAGAGGGTTAATTTCGGCGAGTTGGATCTCGCAGGGGAATTATAAGCAGTGATAAAGATGTCTCGGACGAGGGAGATGGTCATCAACAGTACCGAAAGCAAAAAAGAGAGGTTATGGGAATGAACGGAAAGGCTCATTCCTATCTCATGTCTCTTTCTTCTTCCACTCCTTATCCGTTTTCCTATCGAGGTGGATCGAAAAGGGGTCCCTTTAAAAAGTGCGCCCTTTTGAACTGAGGGAGCTCACTCCCCCTGTTGCCTAAAAAAATCCTTCTCCATCCGCTTCCACATAAATTTTAATCAGATTTGATCGAGTTCGGTGACGTCGGTATTGCCAGTGTCGCTCGCAGACTTTTGATGGATTTTATCGTGGAAGGCTGATATCAATAAAAATAAAAGGAAAAAAAGATCGCGCCTCTGGAGGAATGATATATATATTCGGATAGCGACATTTTAGAAATAGGCGATGTTTAATTACCGCGCGAGGGAATGTACGATAAAGTTCGGGGTTTTACGGAAATCTGGAAATGCCCAGGCGGTCGCTAATCTTTACGCACTTAATAACTCTCAGTCCGTCGGAATTGGATTTTACTTCTACAGAGTATCCTCATCAATCATCCACAGCAATTATAAATTGATTCTCCTGAATGGGATAGAGTTAAAGGATGGAACTCGTTAGGCGTCTGTACCGTACTTTTCCAAATTTCCGTAGACTACGGTCTATGGAAGCAAAATTAGAACTTCCACTCGTTATTCCCAGCGGATGACACTGGGCGACAAATTTAGAAATCATTCTATCTTTAAGAATTCAGGGCGTATGCAGAAAAGAGGAAATTCTAGTGGTGACCCAAATAAAACCAATCTCCATCCTAAAAGCTGTAAATTTCGTTTTTTTCTTTGGAAAAGTTACCGTACTGACGCATTCCCTTTCAAATTCGTAGCAAAGAATTTTCTTGCGCCCTATGGGAGCTACTGTTTGGTGCCACGTGGTGAACCAGTATTGGATAAGAAAATAAATTTGCACCTTCAGCCTCCGCACTAATGACGACGGATCTGTTACTACAGAAATTTTAAAAGTGACGCAAGAAATTGGAAGGAATGAGAAAATGGGGATATGGGCTACATGAAATTCTCCGTACAAAAGGATTATGGAACGGAGAAAAAGGACAGAATCCTTCGAGGGCAGGGATCCGCGGGCGGATGCGGAGGACGAAGGGTTGACGAGAAGTAGTTTCGGCGGAGGATGTGGGTTTACGGGTAAAGTGGAAGAGATGAGGGTTAGTTGGAGGGTAGGATACGATAGAAGGGAGGGAGGGGGCAAGAAAGCACAAGGACGGCGAAAGGGCGATGGAGGGGATTTGGAACCATGATCCGCCTCAGCCTGCGTGAGAGGTTTTCAAAAAGAGACTGTGAGTGGCGCGATAGAGTTGAGATGGAGATATTTATATGGACTTCTGGTAACGCAGAGAACTAAATTTAACTATCCGGGAAATTCCATCCCTGTGCCATTTGGAATTCATAAATATATCTTAAAAAAAAGAAAATAGAATATTTCCTTTAGTATTTGATATAATTAAACACTAGGAAAATTTTCAAAATATTAAGAGCAAGAAAATTAATTGTTTAATGATGATTTTATATCATGTCATTCAGAATTCAGTATTGAATGGTATTCTTTCTCTAACGATCAGAGAAAATCATTTTGGATGTCGTTATGAGTGCCATAAGCGCTTAAAAATATTTTATTAAGTATTCACATTTAAGTCAAAATAATAAAACCATTTCCCTCGCAGTAACTAACAAGGTAAAGTGATAAACGTTTAAGGATGTGAACCCCTTAAGATAAATAAGTTTTCAGAAAACTATTCAGGATATAACTCCACTCATACAAGTTAAATTATGGAAATAGTTGGAGCTTTTAAACTCCTAAAGATTTTGGATGGGAGACATTGACAGCTTGGTGGTTCAAACTCTAAGAAAGTTATAAGATTATTCGTATAAAAAATATATTTTAGAAATGAAATTCTTTCCCATACAGATTACGTGGATTAACTGGCTTTAGTCCAAGATTTACCCAGAAACAACAACAACTAGAGAGGTTAAGTGATCGATTTACAGTGTAATGACCTTGTAGTTCCAAATGTATGGCTGTAAAAACCGGAGTGGTCGTCAAAAACGATAAAAACTCAGTGAAGAGGCAACGGTTGGGGGATATGTATGTGTGATATAAAATTGAATAATGCATTAGTGAGGGAATAAAATGGCAATAACTCAATATTTGAAGTATGGTATTAGTAATAACTAAATTGTGAAAGGAATAAATGATGATTATTTCCGAAATCCTGCTAAATTAATGTGGACGAATAAAATGCTTCGCATTATCCACATCATAAGGAGACAAATACTAATTTCAATTATTAAACAAATTCCAATAAATAAATAAATAGGGACAAATATAGAAAAGACATGTTTCGCCATTAAAAAAGAAATGCATGTTTGCAAGCAATTTCAAATAAGTCATTTATTTAGGACTCTTATTTACAATAATATTTTCTGTTTAGTACAACTTTATGTAGCAATGTTTGAAGAGAAAATTATTTAATAACAAATCCAAGTAGGTACCAATGCTCGGTATGGGATTGCTTCAAGAAGTTGAAAAATCTCTACAAAAGGAGTTTCTTAAGAAAGTTTTCTTATACCTTAAATCTTAAGAAATTAAATGAGCCTAAAATCAATCAAAAAATCAAAGACAACCTTCGGTTAAGGAGAGACAGATACTCGTTTAAAGATGGAAAAGGATTTAATTCTATTATATTAAAAATATTTAGACCTATCGAACCACTCGATTTCCTTAAAAATATCTTTAGCTTTGGTCTTTGTACCGGTGCATACAATGAAAATTTTCATTAAATTTAGTTCTTGATTAGTTTTTTGCATCTTGTTAAAAAATTCAAGTGTTTTCCAAAACATGTTTTTATTTCCTATGACTTTTAATTTTTTTGCTAAAGAGAACTAAAAAATAAAAGTTGTAATAATCTAGAACAAATATGCGGATGTTTTAAAGTGCCAATTATTTGATTTAAAACCCAACTGATCGTGAGCCTAACCTGCTAACGAGGATTAACGTAAAATGAGGAATATGTCGCTGACGTGGATTCCAAAATCCCCGACAGCGACATATTCCTTATTTTAGCGACCTTCTTGGTCTGAAAAACATAATGAATGGGCAAAACAAATGATATGATCTCTCGCAGTTTTTAAACTTAAAATTAAATTTATTCGAAAATCGATGAAAAAAGTACATTTATAATGGTCAATGTACTGATAAATGCCATTTTTGACGCCTTTGGGGGGAACTCCATAGGAAATTAAGTTAACGAATTTTTTTTCTCTAAGACATAGGCTAGGTAAGATTTAGATATATATTTCCAAAAGAGATACACTAATGGAAAACTGGATTGGAAGGATATAAGAAAAGGAGATGAATGATATTTGATTTTAACGTGGGGGGGAGGAGTTTTACCGGAGGGGCGGGAGCGCTGAGGCAAGCGGAGTGCTTCAAGGGGAGACGGCAACATATTGTGGTCAGGGTAAGCGGATACCCGGGAGCGATCGACCCATGCCAAAACCAATTTCGTTAGCATTCTTGCAGCTGAAGAAGAGAAAGAAAGAAAGAGAGTGCATCCCGAATTAAGGAATCGGATGGATACCACCGCGAGTCTACAAATATTGCGAGAATCACTGAACGTCGAAGGGGGAAGTCTACGTCGACTATGCCGAGAGGCGGACGAGGGGCAATCAGGTTATTTACCGAAAGGGTCCATATCGGCCGTGGTCTGAAATAGAACGAGGGCACCATTCTGGAAAGAAGGCAGAGATGGACATATATAGTGAGTGGATAGAGACACATGGCTGGGGAGATAAAAGGGATGAATTCAGGCAATATGGTTCACGGGGTGAAAGCGGAAACAGAACTGTGAAGATGTAGCGCAAGCTATTGTTTTCTCCTCTCTTCAATTCCTAAATTCACAATGTTGAAGGGAAAAGAAGAAACTAGAGGAGAAAGAGAGACGAATGAAAGGTTGCAATAGAATGTGGTTAGGCATAATAAAGGAATGGATTCAAGCAACATAATGGAAAAAGAAATTTGAAACATGTGAGAGTTGAATTCCTTTTGGCTAAATGGGAATTCATTCCATGTAGATCTTACGTCTTAGATCGAAAGAGAGCTCGAAGTTAAATGATCAGTTTTAATTTAAACAGGATGTAAAACTTAGACATTGTAATTATTTAGATGATTTTGAACACTTAGGTGAATGTTTTTACATTTTAAGAGAAAGTACGGAATATAATTCTTGCACTCTTAGGGCTTGACTTTTGCATAGTAAATACGCGTATACAATAACAATTAGAATTACTGATTAAAATTGTCGCGAGAAAAATTATTATACTGTTGTTCCATATAGTATTCCATGAAACAGGAATTTTGATTTTTAATAAAAATATTAGCAAAAAAATACATATCAACTAAACATACGCGATTGTATTGGCCACAATAATATATTTTCTCAATATTTTCTTGGAAACATTTTAACTTTTACGAACTTCCCATAAACATTTTATGCTATTGATGGTCATTTAATTTAATAACAATTAAAACCTGAATTTCATTAATCCTGCCCGTATTAAAGGAGCTAAACTGAAGCTCATTAAAGTGGAGGGAACAAAAGGAGTGGAGAAAACCCAGGATAAATCGATTCCAGCGAGGTCGGATGAAAACAATCGATTCAAAAGGGTGAAATATTGCTTTTGAAAGATCAATATATCGATCTACTTACGCATCTAAGGGATATTGCCTTTGCCATCTCAGGGACAGTAAAGTGGCCGGATAAGATAGGTTTTGTCCCAAAAGGTACTGTCATATTTTTATTCTTCCCAAGCGCATATATAATTATATATATATTATAAATAAAAAATTTCCATGTGAATGAATATATATATATATATAAATAAATAAACACAGTAATCAACCCGAAGGTCGGTTTGTTAGGTGATGGTGGAGCTCACCCATGTACTAAGCCCGCCGGCGTGTGAATATTCAGACATCAGGGTAGGGGGGCTTTTCCCTGTGCCGGTTATGGTTTCCCAGGAAGATCTGGTACCCGAAAAATCACATAGGTTGGGTGGATCTGCAGGTCCCCAGAGTGCCTTGCCCGCGAATCGAACCCGGGCCCTCCAGTCATATATATACATATAAATAATTGTATACCTGAGTGAACACACACACACATATATATATATATATAT